>CABFWB010003444.1:36537-51914 GCA_902151455.1 Timema bartmani | reverse complement strand
CTGACTTTGTCCTTGTTGAGGTATGAGGTGCTGACTTAGTCCTTGTTGAGGTATGAGGTGCTGACTTTGTCCTTGTTGAGGTATGAGGTGCTGATTGTCCTTGTGAGGTGTGAGTGCTGTCTGTGTCCTTGGTGAGGCGTGAAGTGCTTGCTGTGGGTGACTTTGGTGAGGCGTGAAGTGCTTGCTGTGTGTCACCTTGGTGAGGCGTGAAGTGCTTGCTGTATGTGTCCTTGTCGAGGCGTGAAGTGCTTGCTGTGTGTGACCTTGGCGAGGCGTGAAGTGCTTGCTGTATGTGTCCTTGTCGAGGCGTGAAGTGCTTGCTGTGTGTGACCTTGGCGAGGTTGCCTGTTAATAACACCGCACACCTGGAGACAATGGCCTGTGTTTCTCTTGTTTGCATCCCAGATATGTGGGCGGACAAACAATATAGCGCGTAAGGGCTAGGTTAAGAGGACCTCGCTGCCCCCGAGATTAGACTACAAGTGGATTATGGTTTGAATTTTGGGGGACTGGGGATCACATAGTTTAACTATTTGGGAATGGGTTCGTCCTGATAGCCAATAAATACAGAGCTATGGCTAGGCGTGTAGTCAAATGCATATTGCCTTTGGTTAACTTAGTTTTAAAGTTGTGCGTTGATATATTTAGGCCCAATTTTACAATGTCACGTTATTATATTCGTTACGGCTTAACATAAGGTTAAGTGATAACAACCAAACCTTCTCGGCAAGTGTTCGCTATAATAAACTAAGTTTAAATGTATTGTACGATATTCAAGCTGTCAAACATACCGAATTCAACTTCAACTAACAAACAACATACTAATTAATGACAGCTCGGATTCTTTAGGAACTATGAAGAGTTTATATTTATATTAATTATTGGAAAATTCAGTTATTTTTTTAGTTTGATATTCCATATTTATTTTTGCAATACTTGATTTGTAAAATAATATATCAAATTTGATAATGATATTTAATTTATCGCTAAGATTAAAGTAAGCGAGAATTTTTTGCGTAGACTTTCATCTTTAACGTAATATCTAATTCTACAGTTAGTTATTTCCAAATATGTTTCACTACAAAATAAATTCTAAGGATTTCAACAGGGCTCTTTTTCCTTAACAACCTTATGTTTTGAGTTTTAATAATATAAATAAATGTGTGAAAATGTAGCATTAGTTCATTTTCAACGACTTTTTAAGCGTTTTCAGAGCTCTTGGGGAGAGTTTTGATGAAAAAGAGATCCAGCCTTCTTCTAAAAAATACTGTAATTTTTGTTAATAGGCTCACAAAGAAAATTTAAAGATATTTGAGATCTAGCAGCAAGCTTTCCTCTATTGCTTGATATAAGAAGGTTCGTAGCTTTATTTCCACCTATTTCTTATTGACATGGCAAATGGTGGTTGTAGGTGAAAGGTGAAAGGGAGTATACGCTTAGACAGAATAGTGTAGTTCTAGAAAACTACACAGACCATTGTATTTTAATCTGTGTGACCTGACAGCGATTTAAAAACGCTCTTTCTATCGCCAACCAAATGCGATTAAATTTCCTCTAAATTCTACCTTCCTCATACCTCTCTAATTGGTGTCAGTATTCTAATGGGCCGGACGGGTAGTAGGACGTGGTGCACAAATAGCCTGCGTTATTGAAATAACCAGCAAAGTAGCTTCTACAAAGAAATAATACGACCCGCATTTCCATGGACATTGTATTCATCCTTATTTTGGCTATTGTTATTGCTACCGAAAAAAATAATATTATTTCCTGAACATTATTTGGTTGCTGGTTGCTCGTTGCTGGTTGTTGGTTATTATAATTTTGAACTTAAAGCTAATATGTTGTATAACTAGAATGTATATTTTGAAACAATTCGGGGTCAATATTTAATTTATGAAATCATGTATAGGCTAATACATTTAATTGAAACAAATTTAGTTTATTTTTCGCTTGCTAAAATAACAAATAAATCACTATTCGTTTTTGCTCATGAATACTAGTGTATCTTCTGCACATGCGTTTGAACTTAAAACATCGTTGAAAACAATTTACCCCGCTATTACCAAATTACGCACAGTTTTTCATGAGTGCTCCTAGTTTTATTAATAGCTATCGATTGTTTACACAGTAACAGTCAACTCACACTAAATTAAATATTGAATTAAGCACGCAAACATCGCCCGTGTTTACTGGACATTATTTTAGTGTAAAGTAGAGATGGACAGAACTGTTCACTGTCGGGAAAAGTTCAAAGTGATTTATTTCCACTGAAATGAGCAGTTCATTGGACTAGTTCAGTCGTTTACCATTTCATGACCAAAACCCATTGCAGTTATATTTTTAAATGATTAGATATTGGAACAATAATTGTAATTACTGTATTACTTGAAGCTGTGGTAGGTATATATAGATCATTGGTTTCCAACCCCATCCAAGGTCGTATCATGTTTTGGGTGGGGCCGTGATGCTTGTTGGGGTTATAACTTTATGTTTACTTTTTAAAGTGATTATAATGATTAGAAGAACTCTCAAAATTCAAGTAGAAATGTAAGCTCTTAAAGTGATAAGAACAAGTTACTGTTTAGGCGAGTGGCATGACTTCCAAAATATCCACTATGTTCGTTGATTTGATTTTGAGATATCTTAGTCGCGTTCGTAGTCAATTATAAGCAATATTTATAATAATTAAATCAAGCACGAGTACTTAACGATGCAGTCGTTTGGTTTGTCGGCGATGAGGTCAGGATTCAAATCCCTACCGAGGGTGATGGAGGTGATTTTTCCTAAACTGTTTACCCCCTTCTCCTTCCATGCAAATAATATACATTTCCTCTAAATTCTACCTACCCCCAAGTGTAGGTAAATGTGGATATCCCCTACGGGTAGTAAGATTCAATGAACAAAATAATCTAAAACCTAGAATATGAATGCTTGTAGAATATCAAGGTATTACGATGGTAAAAATTGGGGTTAAACCCCGCAAAAGGTTAAAATCACTGATCTAGATTTTCTACATGTATATTTCCAAAAAATTTGAGGAAATACATACTTTTTTTTTCCGTTCAACATTTATAACATTTTACTAAAATATTAGTCCGACACGTTAGTTCAGTTGGTAGGGTGTCTGTCTCTTTGAGTTAAAGGTCCTGGGTTCGGTTCCTGGAATGGCCTAAAAATTTATCATGATGAAATGTCGGTTTCTCCTTTCGCATTGATGAATTTTACGGCCGGGGGTTGGATGTTGTGTATGTCGTTTATAAGCCGTGTTCTGTCACAATCAGTCTGTTCATAAAATGCACATTAATTACCTCAAATAAATGGGTTATTTTAATATTACAATTGATATTCTATAGGCAAGGCCTATTGATAATATCTATCAATAGTTACAGCTGCAGATCTATTACTTCACGTATGAACATGTGGAAGTAGATCTAGTCAATTTGTGTATTTCTCAGATATGCTCATCCGTAAGAAAATTGGGATATACCTTTTAATAGCAAGAGAAAGGTCAAACAATGGAATATTTTTCAACCCTCTTACGGGAGCTCAGATTATTTTTTTGTGACCTAAATTGGTCGAAGAATCGCGATTGCTTACTGTCTCGTTACCTCATAGTTCACTTCGAGAAGGTGAACTACAACTCAAATAGTTCGTTTGGAAGAATGATTCAACATTAACTATTAATTCGCAAACTATAACACGCGAATTATACATATAAAACCGTGATCCGAAAGAGCTCGACAAGCCAAGTTTGTTAAGTCAACAATACTTTATGCCACAAGTAATAAATAATACCTGTAAAATGTGCGTAAGAAAACAATATTTTTTAAATTTAATTTTCTACCCCCGTGTTTTACTACCTGTTGAGCCTATACGCATGTATGCAAATTACTATAATGAATAATGATATAGGGATGAATAAAGAAACATTTCAAAGGTAATCTACCCGCATTTGCTTGGAAGGAGGTAGGGAAACCATTTAGCTAAAACTATCCTCAATAAACCTTACTGGGATTTGAGTCCTGATCTCCCAGTCATCAGCAGGCCAGTCTAACACTAGAGTGACGCCTTATACCATGCAGCCACTGAAGCGGGTCAAAGTCTGATAATAATAATGTTGTAATTTAATGATTGATAAACACGTACATCAATAGAATTTACCACATCGGCAATGGGACAGGTAGGTGGTGTTTAAAGGTGGAGACACCGCGTCTTACTACACATTCGGGTGATAAGCTTATGAACTAACTAGCTTTTACCCGTCGCGGCTTCGCCCGTAATAATTGATAAAAATCTTTTAATTTTTAACTAAACTGTTTTGGTCATAAATCAAACTTTATTTTTTTCAAATATCTATGCTTTTTTCTCAGCTCTAGCTGTAAATAATATTTCCGTATTATGCTATGATTACTTTAACATTTTAATTATAGTCACATTCATATATAATCGTAAAATTATAATCACAATATATCTCTTATATACGAAAAGTTTAAACATTAATATTGTAAAATTAATGTAAAATCAAAGGTTAGGAATAGTCCTATGTGTTATTCCAGGACATACTCTACCTACCTACAAAGTTTCATTCGAATCTGTTCAGTAGTTTTGACGTGATTGAGCAACAAACATCCAAACACACAAACTTTCGCATTTATAATATTAGTAAGATTACATAAATGGGTTAAGGATGAGTAAAGTCGAAATTAAAGAAAGTGTACCCGTATTTGCGTGGAGAGAGTGGGAGACCCTTTAGGAAAATCACTCTCAGTACACCCGACCGTATCGAACCACAATCTCCCCGTCATCGGCTGTCTCGTCTATTGTGAGACTAGTGCCGTAGACCATGCGGCCACTGAATTGGCTCTTATCAAGTGTTGCGATAGCATCCACCCTCGATTTAACTTATATAAATGTATACTCTTGAGAATAAGTGAATGAAGGGACAAAGAATAATTCAGAAATAAAGTAAGAGTTTGAGGTGAGCGGTCATAAAGGTTGACACTTCTTTTCTTTATGCATCCACTTTATTGTGTGGGACATGAAACTACACGTGTAGTGTGCGCGCCAGCCTATAAAGTGGAGCGCTTATTAAGTGCTGCCACTTACTAGTAATTTACTGGCTTTGTTCGCAGGTGTCCGGACTGTAATTGTTCAAGCCCGTGGTGGTTATTGATACTTATTATTGAGTCTGACATGCCCAGCTCTCGGGATTTTTACTGCCTCCCCCTTGCATGGTGTTTGTTTGTATGTCCGAGAGGAGATATAAAACCTTATCTGTATTGTTCGGCCTTGGAAGGGTCGTCGGGTTTATTGGCGCGTCTGCAAGCTTCTCGGCGGGCCTAACCACGAGATTATCTCGCCATACTCAACCCTGTTATAAGAGTGTGTTGACGCCAACATTGTTTTATGGATGAGAAGCGTGGCTTTGTCAGGAGAAACACAAGAGCAAGGTGAATGCGGTTGGAAAAGCTCGTATGGAAAGCCTCGGTAATGAATGGGCGCTGAAGGAGTGCGGTTTGAAAGGGAATCCAATAGGTCACAGTGAAAGAAGCTTGTTACGTTGGTTTGGGCATGTTGTGAGGATGATTGTGGATCGAGCAAATAAATAAACTTAATCGTATTTGGGGGTTTTCGATTCTAAGGGGGGAATCTACCTCGGTGGGGGAAATAAAATTCTTCTATTTCATTTCTAACGTCTTCACCAATGACCATGCTAAGTTTCAAAACTTTATGAATTTTTCCGTTAATAAAACCTAATTTCACTGGACTACGGATGTACTTAGTCTGAAAGTGGTTTTCCACTCTCCTTCCACGCAAATGTGGGTACACTTCCTCTAAATATAACATTACTAATCCCAAAACCATTGGCTTAATTAGTACTAATCCCTAAAACCATTGGCTTAATTAGTACATGACCGTATAACCCGAGCGGGGTAGTAATACGCGGTGCTAAAAAAAAAGTAAGACTCAAATAATGTAATAGTCTCTGCATTGAACAGAAATCCTTACTAATAATACATATTTTTTTTAAGTACTAAAATTTTGTTCATAACACCTTTTACAAAACATTTTAATTCGTAATCAATTGTTCTAAGTTTCACAACCTGAAGAAACCCTTTTTTAAAAGTTTTTTTTTGCCAATAAAACAAGGAATTATGCTAAAATTTTATTTTAGATTTTGAATGGCTAACCTTTTGCGGGGTGCTTTTTCTTTTATGGTTTATTTCTCTCAATCTACGCAATTGAAAGTGCATTTTCTTTCAATTTTACTTTGATGATCTCTACCCCACTGGTAAAGTAAATGCCAATAGTTAGGGTGGGTGGTAAGACCCGGTGCACACACACATGCACACACACATACACACATACACACATACACGCATACATACATACACATATATACATACATACATACATACATACACACACATATACATACATATACCCTGATTTTGGTTGGAAGAACAGTAGAGAAAATTCTAACACATTTATTTGCGCCATAATTGATTATATTTTATAGGTATTGATAATATCTATCAAAAGTGACAGCTTCAGATAATATGACATTATTTATGAATATATTAAAAATGGTTTTAGTAACTTTAGTAACTAATTGTACTGTTCTTCCTACCAAAATCATACTATACTCACATACATACACATACACGTGTTTGCTCTCTTCTGTAGACATTATTGTTGAGGCATTACACTCGACACGGTGTTTTGGGAGACTCTAGTTCGAGGTCGGTGTAGAGCTCTGTGCTGTTCTGTTTGACTGGCGTGACAAGATGGCTTGGGAGGTCGCGACTGGAGATCGCACACTTCGTGTGGCCTTTTTGACGTGAATACGTCTTTAAATTTGCTACCATACGGGGGCAATCCAAAAAACCTAATGATAACAAAATCGGGGTGTTTAAGTTTAAACGTATTCACGTACAACACACGGCCGTGTCCATGACACAGCCACACCCCATTTTTCATTCGTTTATCGGGACAGTGCTGATGCAGTTCAGTTCTATTAACCTTCTAATCTCCAACCCCTTTAGGTTTGTTCTATCACCCGTCCAACTCTCTGTTCAGATTGTGTGTGAGCTAATGTGTTAGGGATGATGAAGGTTGAATTTACAGGGAGTGTACCCACATTTGCGTGGATAAATAGTGGAAAACCACCCTTGGTAAACCCTATCGGGATTCGAGCCCCGATATTCCTGTTCTCGGCAATCTAGTCTATTAGAGAGTGACGCCTAACATGCGGCCACAGAAGCAGGTAACCGTGGTATTAAAAGTATCAGTAGGAATCGTGGAAACATTCTGCCCCCATCACCCCTAAATTAGTCTGTGGGTAGTATGAATACGCTTATCACCAATCATCGCCGAAATATAATGAGTGACTGCTGGGTCTCGAGTTAAAATACCGGCTGAGGTATGTTTTTACATCCTCTTTCCACGCTCACTAATGTAATCAATATGACGCTGGCGATATTGCTGCGGGAAGCCGCCTGGCTCTTTTACGACCCGTTTTTTCCGCGGGGTGGGAAGGAAGGGAGCTTGCACGCCCTTGTCAGGTGATTAATTAAAAGCGCTCCGACTCACAGGGCGGTGACCTTGAGTTATGCAGGTGCTGTCTCCCTACTCCCTTCTCTTTACTATGGATTGAACTGAGTGATGTTTCAGATTGTGAGCGTCTAGACCAGTGGCTCACAACTTGTTTCAGCTGATAGATGATCAAATTCCCACCTCACCCCACCTCCCCTTGTTTTTTGGGATTTTTTTAAATGTTAAAGACTTTCAAGTCACTTCTCAATTTTATACAAAAATCATAAATACAGGCAGAATAATGGTAGGGAAAAAAAAAAAAAAAGATTAGGGGGTCTATCTTGATGGATGGAGTAGAGCTGAGAAAAGTACAAAAAGTAAAATATCTTGGAAGTGTGATTGAGGAGAAAGGTGGAAGTAGAGAGGATTTAATGAGAAGAGGACAGCAGGGAGAGTTGTTCTACAGGTGTGTTAGGGACCTGCTATGGAGAAGAGAAGTCCCTTTGAAGAGTAAGGAAGTTTGTAAAGGGTGTACTTTTTACCCGTTATCACATATGCAGCAGAAACATGGACAGTGAATGTAAGAGAGACTAGCAAGTGAAAGTTATGGGAATGAAGTTTGTGAGGAGCAAGTTAGCTGTCATAAGGAGTAACAAGATTATGAATGAAGTTATTCGGGAAAGAATGGAGGTACAGGGAGTACAGGAGATAGTAGAGGAAGCAAGACTAAGATGGTATAGTCATGTGATGAGGATGCCAAAGAAAACGTTGGAAATGAAGTATGTGGGAAAAAGACCGCAAGAAAGGCCAAGAAAGAGATGGGGGGAGTAGTTAACATAAAGTGTTCAAGTGAGAGGAGAAGAATATAAGGAATTAAAGGAGGAAGAATGGTGTAAGGACAGAGGAAGATGGAGGCATTTTACTAAACAGCCCCGGCCACAAGCTGTAAACTGTTGATATTGATGATCGATCTTGTTAGTTGGCATTATTTTGTTTTCGTCATTTCTTGAATATTGGGTTTGATATTTGACAGAGCTAAACGCAAATCGCTTTCCATTTCAAGTCGATAACGTTGTTTAGTTTTTATTATAGTCAAAGTTGAAGATTCGGTGGTGTTGCAAGTGACCGCAATGGTAGCTTAAGGCAGCATTTTTCAAACTGGGCTCCGTAAGACAATTTTTTAATGCTATTAATTTGTTTTTCACACTATAAAATAGCATCAATAATTAGAATTTCAAATTTTTTCAAATCTGAATAAATTACATTTGGCAATGGCGCAGCCGGAACATGTCATATTTTCCTTTTGTTGTGTATTTTTCTACTTGTAAAAGTTAACGTTCGTTCGTTAGTGAATATTCTTAATATTAGTGTAAAAGTGGTTATGAGGACTCCGGCGTGTATTTTTTCTGGTGCTAGGGCTCCTCTGGTCAAAAAAGTTCGAGAGCCTCTGGCTTAGGGGGAGTGTAGAAAGGAGAATTAGGGGGCGAATCCGAGGCTTGCGACCTTGAAAATAAACACGTGCATGCACACTTTCCACCGAATTTATTACAACCGAGACAGTGTTGCCAATACCGCAAGAAATAATTATCTTGATTACCTTAGAAAAGTTAGTTTAAAAAACCTTCAATTTTTATATGCTTTTTTTACGTTATTTCCTGACAGTTCCACGCCCTCCTTCTCCCTGGAAGTGCTTCACGCCCCCCAGGTTGGGAATCACTGCTCTAGACTGAGGAATAATTATTATTAATAATTATTATTAATAATTAAGGGAGCCGAATAACTGAGGGGAAATACAATCCCTAGCAAATTTATTAAAAACACGGTTGCCTTAAAATAGTATTGCAATTATATTATTTTAATATTATTATTTGTTGGCCATCCCTTTGCAATTATATTATTTAAATATTAATATTTGTTGGTCATCTTTTTGCATTTATCTTATTTAAATATTAATAATTTGTTAGACCTCCCTTTTCTTTAATAACCAAATAAACTCTGAAAGGCAAGCTTCCACTTTATTTAATAGCCGTCTCGGCTAAATGTTGGCTGTGGTTCAAATGCCATATTATTCTTTCTGTTGGCTACAGTGGCGCACCTAGAAATTTTCTTAGGGTTAGGGGGTCGCAAACAATCAAGGTTATATCCAGAATTAAATTTCGAAGGGCATCTCCGTAGCTTCTGGAGGCGAAGACAATTTATGACTATCAAAAGCCTCTAGGTGCTATTTCAATTATTTTAATGGCAACTAAGTGCATCAATATCAATAATGTAACTGATATGAGCTGAATCTCAATTATAAATACGGCCCATTGACACCCGCGTCTGGGATTGAACCCAGCACTGCTCCGCCTACTCGTTCCCCTGCCTTATGATATTATTAACCCGTTCTACAAAGCAGTCGGGCGTGTTGCGGTGACAAACTTGTTAGGCGCATCCGTTTTGTAACATGCTTTTGCGCGGTGGAGTAGGAATACAATTTGGTGCCGTATTTTGTTTGAACTAGGGACATTTTTATTTTCAAATTTAAGGACTCCGCCTACTTGAAGGCAAATATCTGACCCCTGCCGTATTTTTATACTGGAGTGGTAGCTCCGAAACCACAAACAATTATCTTATTATATTAGAATTTTCTGTAGACCCTGTAAAAAATTGTTTTGATTTTTTTTAGGAAATTTTGATCTACTTTTTCTCCATTTACTTTTTTTTAAATCTCAGAACATTGACATTTCAAACTATATTATCGTTGAAAATGAGCTATTTTAAACTTTTTATTACTAAAAAAAATGTATAAATCTCAAATGTTTTGTTCTTAATGCTATAGAGTTTGATACTTTTCAATTTAATTTTGGTCTAAACCATATTTTGAAAGCAAACCACTTTTTTTTAACGCTTCACCATCTAAAATATAAAACTTGTTTTTGTGCACCGCGTCTCGTCCGGGCTATAATATAAAATAAGTGCACCCGCATTCGTCTGGAAAGATTGTAGAGAATCATTTAGGAAAAGCCTCTCATACCCAAGAAAGGATTCAAACCCCAACCTCCCTGCCATAGTTGAGACAAAGCGAGACTGATGCCTGGTTCCATCTGTGTGGACTAACTCCAATTTTAAATAAAAAATGCTGGTATGTGAGAGGATAAAGGATCCGTTGTCCACGGTCTCGGCGGACTGGTGTGTTGTGGAACACGTCTGCCCACTCAACGAGCACTACTGGTCGACCTGTCGCCTTCAGGACCAGAGAGAGAGAGATAGGTCCGCGTGGGGAGTGTCTATTAGCGTCCGGAACTTCCTGCTTACAATATTTAGGGTGCGGATGTAGGGGACGGGAGAAAAGGCCCGTGTTTTTGCAGTTTTTATAGCAAAACATAATTTTGGCCAAGATAAATAAAATATGGCTTCCATACAAACATATACAGTAGTTTAATTTTCTTCAAATGGTGATATCAACAGTTGTTGACTATCTCTCATGAGCTTAGCGGCATTAGATCTTTTAAATGAAGAGAAAAAAAATTGTTATTAAATTCCAGGACACTCCTGACAGATATTCAACAACTGTTGAGGTCATCATGTGAAGAAAATTAAGCTCTATGTTTGTACTGAATAAATATTTTATTAATTTTCTTTTGACCAAAAATGTGTTGCATTAAAAAAAATGTAAAAACACTTACCTTTTCTCAAACCAGGAATACAATCATACGAACACTTTGTTCTTTTAAACATAATTCTGCGTTACCATGTGGAAGGTTTCTATTTCCTACCAGAATCCCACTATACGTCTTCAAAGAGGCCTGTCCTTGAAGTGTGCGTACGAGAGCATATCACGAATGACGTGTGTGTGTTTCCCACGACTGTGTCCACAACACGTTATTGCTCTAATACCAGGGAGAAATGGCCCACTGCTTTGGTCACACCACCCGTCACCGGAGTGAGGGAGAGTCGAGCTGTATTAGAAATATACTAACCCTGACCGTCCCGTCATCGATGAGCCGGACATTTAGTCCGCGTGTCCACCAAAGTGGGCTGGTGCGAGCTTATATCTGGGCCTGGGAGCTAATGTCTTAGCCAGGGGTCGTCAAACCGTGGTTCGCATGTATACGTTTCACTTTAACGAATTCCCTAAGGCCTCATGTATGCACGCGACAGCGGTGTTGGTAGCAGCGGTGATGGTAGCAGCGGTGGTGGTAGCAGCGGTGGTGGTAGCAGCGGTGGTGGTAGCAGCGGTGATGGTAGCAGCGGTGGTGGTAACAGCCGCGGCGGATCCACTAGTACCAATTATAGCATGCGTGTCTCAAACGCTATCCCTGTAGGTGAAATAGTTGGGCGCGCAGTGATACCAAGCCCAGCGAAAATCCTCAGTTCCGAGTTCCAAATACTTGGTATTTCTCTAACCTCACCGATGAAATGTTCAGTGTTGAATTCTCCCATATTCAAATCACAACACAACCTCACACGTAAATAACAACCAGTAAACTGACGGGAGGGCACCACTGAAGTTGGTGCAGTTCAGTTGGCAACTATACGAGCTGACGGCAGACCGCTACCGCTAGTATAGAAGGTCGCATTACACTCAGTGTATTTAGAAACAGCTCGAACACTGCGGACTCTAACTACCAGCGGCTGGAATTACAAAACGCGGCGGAAGGTTTACCGCTAACGAGTGTATAAATTGACTCATTCAACTCAATGCAGTTAGACAACGCTGCGGCCCAACAACCGCGACCGCAACCGCACGCATAGAAGAGCCCTTATAGCTATCTCGTTTTGTTTTACTTTGATATCCCTACAGCCTAATTGCTAGTTACCGTAATTTTATATCATGTACTTTGAGTAAACATGCTAGGGAGGTGATATCTATTTGAGGGAAGAGAAGTGTTATTCCTCACCTCATTGTGAAAGTTGTAACGTGTTTTTAAAATGAATATAAATACATTTGTTACTAAGATACATATTTTTTTTAACACCAGCGGTTTAAATGCTCAGTTTGTTGCTTTCCACTTGTGCAGAATGGTTTAAAAATGGACATTGTACAGGCCGGCTGTATTGCGGGACTTATTTTGTTGGAGGAAATTCAAAAAAAAAAATAAACCTCGTCAAAAGAGACGTTGGTAGACTCACCCCACATTATCAAACCGTCTCTCAACAGGACAGTTTTATATTATGTTTATGAATCACAGACTGTACCCAGAGAAGTTTTTTTACTATAGAATGTCTGTGGTTTCATTTGATGAACTACTTGGTTTAGTCATTGAAAATATTGCAAAACGTGATACCTTTTTTAGGAAGATTATTTATTATTCCTGCTGAAAGACTTATGTCATTGAGGCACAACTAACTGCCTGTTAACGCCTGGCGTAGTTTGATTCGCGTTTCTACCGCTAGGTGGTTTTAACGCCTCCAGAGGTAGCGGTCAAAACGCTGGTCTAGACGAAAACTTATTTTCTAACTTGGAGTTTCATTGAAAGGCGCTGTCGCTAGCGTTTTAACTGCTAGTGTAGAGTAGGCCTTACTCCCGTACCCACGGCTGGTAAAAAGTTGAAGAAACCTGAACTAAGTAATCGATTGATATTATAATTGGATTGCCATATGAAGCACGGGTGGAGGGTGGGGTGGGTGGACCGATGGCCTAACTATATCCTGATCTCACTTATAGCTTGTTTGTGCCGTATGAATTGAATGGATTGGCTGCAATTGTGAGAGGTAACATTAATATAATTATATAGGATCATTTCCAACGGTTATAGGTGTATTTTGATATATTCATACGCCAAGCTATTGGTTGTGCTGCTGTCTATTAATGGATAAGTGATAACTTGGGCTAATGTCGGCTACTATTCATTTATTTTCTAAACTCTCTTTAGGAAGGTTTTTCTTATAGCGATCCGACTATACATTATATGATTTTCATTTAAAGCCACGTTTCCGCCACCCGAACACCTCTACTTACCGACTTCATACTTTTACTCCTGCTTAATATTGGTTTATATTTTCTTATCGCCGTGTCTTATCACCCGTTCGGGTTGTACGCTTATGTACTAACTAGTAACTAAGCTGTATTAGGAAGGTTATATTTATAGGAAGTGTATCCACATTTGCGTGGAAAGATAGTGTAAAACCATTTAGGGAAAAAAACTTCACTACACCCGATCTAGATTCGAACCTTGATATCCCGAGTCTAGTCCCACGACTGTGTCTACAACACATTATTGCTCTATTACCAAGACCAAAGGTAGATTTCTCAATCACTGCAGTCGTCTACTGCGAGAGTAGCGCGTTAGACCATGCGGCTACTCAAGCTGGTAATATTGGTATTCCTTGCTCCACATTTATATATTGGTACTCCCAGCTCAATATTGGTATATTGGTACTCCCTGCTCCACATTTATATATTGGTACTCCCTGCTCAATATTGGTATTCCCTGCTTTTTATAGCTATGTGTATATTCATATATATATAATTAGCCTATATATCACGTACTTCACATAGAGTCCGTTCACGATAGGTTTTTACCTGGATGACAGTTCGAAAATCATGTGTTTAGGTTTTGGGTTTCCAACACTTGTAAAAGATCACTGTTTTGTTATAGATGTTAAGTTTTTGAATTGTTATATTTTACATTTAAAATAACATAAACTTAAGTTTTATCATACTATTTCATTACTTTTAATAATTTCTTTTTATACAACTCGAAACAATATTTCAAACATAATTAAAAGTACTTAATCTTCATTTTGGAACGTTATTGACTATGTATAATATAGTTCATACATCAACACCTTTTAATACAGGCATCGTATATACTTGGAAAAGAGAAAATACTTGTCTTTTTTACATATAATACATTATTTTATGGTTATTTTATCGTATTTCAAAATACTTAACTGAGTAGAATATTTTCATCGATTGCGTGGGTGCATCATTGTAAAAAAACTTGTTTACCGTCATATTCAATCACGGTTTAAATTCGTCGGTCGCCATTTTGAAGCTATGTTCGTTAGAAGTTTTTTGAGAAAGTGGTGTGATATTAATTTTTTTAAGTGGAATAAAACGATTAATAATACTGGCCTAAATTACTGTGGTTAACCATCACATTCATATATTACCATGTGTTTTCATTACAGTTATCCAAAGTGATAGGTGTCAGCTGCTGGCGTAGTGATATATTAGGGACTATTTCTAGTAACATATTGAGCTGTCATGCAAGTAAACTAAGGTCGTGAATGAATTATAGATATCCCTTACTTCACATAGATATTACCTGCGTCACAATATTCATCCTGGTCCCTTGGCCTACCTAGCGGTTCACTTCTCGAGCTAGTTACATTCTTGGAATGGAAGACCGGCCCACCTTCTATAATCTTACATTCAGGCTCTGCTTCCTTCCTCCCTCCGCTTTGTCGGCGCTTCACCCCGTTCCCTCCCCGGCAACCGGAAGTGCTACCACCCACGTATTGCCGCTCCACCCTGCCCAGGGGTGTCAATTGTGCGCCCACCGAGCGTACTTTGTTTACGTCGAGATGGAAACTATTACTGTTATTTCAATGGGACGAATGCAATCTAGGTATCCTAAGTTTTAAAATTCGGTTTAATTTCTCCTAAAGACATTAACAACCGAGACAAGGCCGTAGCCAGGGAGGGGTTTTGGGGCTTCAAACCCCCCGCGAAATTTTATGAACAAAATATATATGGCTTTATTTATGGTTCAAACAATATCAAAATTAATATACAAATACAAATTAGGGGGCTGTGTTACCATAAAAAGCATTTCAGAAAGCTTTTAGAGGTGTTTATTTAGAAATTTTCCTAGCCTTCGGCATTTTGGGGGTTATTTTACCATAAAAAA
>CABFWB010003444.1:11227-35574 GCA_902151455.1 Timema bartmani | reverse complement strand
GTGCTAAATAATAATAATAATAATAATAATAATAGTAATAATAATAATAATAATAATATACTTCAAAATATAGTGTGTTAAGAGACGAGGGGCTGATAAGAAGGGTGAACGTGGGAGAATAGAAGGGGGGGGGACAAATGTTGGGCCAAACTTTAGAATTAATTTGATTAACTAATTAATTATAAAAAATTTAAGTATGATCTATGAACATAACGGGTTTACAAAGGCTCCCATTCATTTGTTTCTTTACTAATTTTTTTTTAGCGCAGCGTCATACTAACCTTTCGGGTTATACGCCTATGTACTAATTACTCCAACGTGTTAGGGAGGAGGAAGATTGAGTTTAGAGGAATTACACCCGAATTTGCGTGGTAAGAGAGTGTAAAACATTTAGGAAAACCGCCCTCAGTGCACCCGACTGGGATCGAACTCCGATCTCCCTGTCATCTGCAGTCTAGTCTATTGCGTGAGTAGCGCGTTAGACTACGGGGCCACTGAAGTAGGTGGTTTTTACTACTACTATTACTAACACTAGTTATTATTATTATTATTATTCATTTAATTAGTTGAAATTATTTTACAGAAATAAAAATTGAAAATTTTTTGTTTTGGAAAATTTTACGGAAAAAATATAGGGATAATTTTCAGTTTCAAATCTCTACTTGTGGTCTGGGTCAGTTTTTTATTCAAGTCATATATTTTTTCACTACCTTCTGGCTATGCCTTTCATAACTTCACATGCCTTAAGACTAGGACAGGTACAAACAACATCCAGACCCCAGCCTTTGATATATCATTGTGAAAGGGTAAACCCATACATTCATCATTAATACATTTTTCGGCCATGCCGAGAATCGAATCCGGGACCCTTAGCTCAGTAGGCAGACACGCTACCGGCTGAACTAAGGTGTCCGGCTTGAGCTAAACTGAGTGTGTAGTCCTATTACGTGACTGCCCTAATATTTGTTTGTAAGTCGTGTGCGGATAAATGTGTTATTACTATTGGTATTTAACATGTTTATACTTTGTTAAGCAACTGGTATCAATATACGGCTTACAAACCAACTCAACTATTAGAACAGGTTCAAGACGTCCAATTCATCAGAATAGGAGTGTCTAATTTCCACTAATTATATTTATGGTGATTTTTTTTACTATTATTTTAGAAAAGGGAAAAAAGCTATATTTAACATGGCCATGCATATGTGACCAAAATGAAATTTAAAAGATGAGAAATAAAGTAAATAGAGACAAAATAATAGAAGGAAATAGGAGAACACAAAACTGTTTATTAAATCTCCCTTTTCATTGCTAAGTCAATGTCACTCTGCGAATAGTAAATAAAAGAACATTAGTTGCATCGTCAATATCAAGGAACAAATATTAATGACAAGAACAACTCCGGTCTGACAGAAAGATAGTTTTTTTTAGTTTCATTATTCATTATAAATATAGTCTACCTCTGTGGTATTGGCTCGCGTAGCGCTTGCCTCAGGGCCCGATGTTCGTGGGTTCACACCCAGCCAGGATTGACGGAGTTTTCTTGAGTGATAAAAATCTGTAGCACAACTTCCTTCGGAGAGGAAGTAAAACCGGCGGTACCATGTCGATTGTGGCGTGTAAAATAAACCTGGAAGGTTTGTGAAAATACCTTTCCCAACAAAATTGGTAGACCCTTTCACTCTCGCTCATAGAAATTCTCGTGTGCTAATAAAATCAACCGGGTCCTAAAGTGCACGTTAAATACCTTAAATAAATAAATAGTTACTTATTATGGTAACGGGGGATGCCAATAACCTACTGTCAGTATGGTAACGGGGATGCCAATAACCCACTGTCAGTATGGTAACGAGGGACGCCAATAACCTACTGTCAGTATGGTAACGAGGGACGCCAATAACCTACTGTCAGTATGGTAACGAGGGACGCCAATAACCTACTGTCAGTATGGTAACGAGGGACGCCAATAACCTACTGTCAGTATGGTAACGAGGGACGCCAATAACCTACTGTCAGTATGGTAACGAGGGACGCCAATAACCTACTGTCAGTATGGTAACGAGGGACGCCAATAACCTACTGTCAGTATGGTAACGAGGGACGCCAATAACCTACTGTCAGTATGGTAACGAGGGACGCCAATAACCTACTGTCAGTATGGTAACGAGGGACGCCAATAACCTACTGTCAGTATGGTAACGAGGGACGCCAATAACCTACTGTCAGTATGGTAACGAGGGACGCCAATAACCTACTGTCAGTATGGTAACGAGGGACGCCAATAACCTACTGTCAGTATGGTAACGAGGGACGCCAATAACCTACTGTCAGTATGGTAACGAGGGACGCCAATAACCTACTGTCAGTATGGTAACGAGGGACGCCAATAACCTACTGTCAGTATGGTAACGAGGGACGCCAATAACCTACTGTCAGTATGGTAACGAGGGACGCCAATAACCTACTGTCAGTATGGTAACGGGGGACGCCAATAACCTACTGTCAGTATGGTAACGGGGGACGCCAATAACCTACTGTCAGTATGGTAACGAGGGATGCCAATAACCTACTGTCAGTATGGTAACGAGGGATGCCAATAACCCACTGTCAGTATGGTAACGAGGGACGCCAATAACCCACTGTCAGTATGGTAACGAGGGACGCCAATAACCTACTGTCAGTATGGTAACGAGGGACGCCAATAACCTACTGTCAGTATGGAAACGGGGGACGCCAATAACCTACTGTCAGTATGGTAACGAGGGACGCAGGACTATAATGAGCTAAGGGAGTGTTTGAAGACACTGAGGTTGAGTAAAAAAGAGTGGAAAGGTGACGGGTAGGGACATATAGGAATACTGACAGGTAGGTATTGAATTGCATGACTGCTTTTTGTTGAAATGTTCCTGACGTGCATGTTGCAAGGAGCGTATTGTCCGCTTTGATATATCTCGTGAGGTTTGTGAGGACAGGACACCCCTGGGGTGAAAGGAAGAGATGCCATGGTGAGCCCACTGCCGGGGGACCGGGTTTGGTTCTCTACATTCCTCGTGCCCAGGAATCTGGGAGATGAATAGTCGTTAGAGAAGCGAGTCCTTCAAGTGTTGAATCCGGCAGATCTTCTTTTAATTACTATTTCATTTTTAAAAAATCTGTAATTTCAATTAAATTACTTTGGTCAGTTAATTTACGAGGGCTTAAATAATATGCCCGTTCTTGTGACTAGGGTGGTCGGCCTTAAGTCTGAACGATCTTGGTTCGATTACGGGTGGTGTCGGCAAATGTGTTTAGTGTTTGGTTTCAAGTTAATTCTTCTCTCCGATTAGTAAATACTTAGGCGCTAGGTCTTGCCGTCCTATATTAAGTTAGTTTGTAAGTCGTGTTCTAAACTTGTGTCTTTTAAAAGTACATGTTAAATACGCCAATATTAAAATGTTATTAATTCTATCTAAAATTGAAGGTAATAATAACAATAATTATTACTACAAATTTATAATTAACTAAAATGTTAACTTAACGAATCCATAAAATGAAACAATAAAAAACACATGCTACGTTTTTCCGTGCCTATGCTCTGAAACTTTCTGAAATCACTTCAGGCACAACGAAGTTAGTTTTCATGCAACATTGAAACAACTCGTATCGGTGGGCACGGTGATAAAGGCGCCGTTCTCGTTTAGTCTGGTTTGGACCAGGGGCGGATCCAGATCATTTTCATAGGAGGGTCATAATTATAAATAACATAGCTACTTACAATGTTAGATTTATGTTTGAAGCCATTTAATAATTTCTCATACATATTTGATCTTATGTATGTTTTAAACCGTAATATTCCTTTCCAATTTTTTTAAATCAAATAGTTCTTTTTATAAACTATTTAGAGGGGCCCTCCCTCTAAACCATTTTTTGAAAAATGGCTCACTCTAGAAGCTATGAGCATTCTTTGCCTTGTTAAAAAAAAAAAGATTCTTTTATAAATTATAAGCCACCATTTAAAGTGTTCCTCACCTAGAAATTTTTGAAATTTGGATGCCCTTTAAAGCCATTTAGAGTGATCCTCACCTTAGTTTTTTAGGATAGTTAGATACAAGAATCAATAGCCAAAGCTATTATTTATGCTTTTAGTGAGGATTACTCCATCTAGATAACATATTCTGAAGATTGAAAAATGACACCTGGACATGGGAATCGAACCCGTACTAAGCCAAAGGTCCTGGGTTCGATTCTCGTGTTCAGGTGTCATTTTTCAATCTTCAGAATAGTTATATACTTCTAGAAGATAATATTTGAAGTGGTTTTCCACCGACAAAATTTTGAAGATTGAATTATTTCAGAAACTAGGCTGTTTGGGGCGGACCTCGCCTGAAAATTCTTCAAAATGACATACATCTAAAAGCTATTTGAAGTTGTCCTCCCCTAGACATTTATGAAATTTGTATGACCTTGGAAGCTATTTAGAGCTTTCCTCCCTTGAATTTTTCTGCCATTTAGATGCCTCTAGTCTAGTAGTTATTTGAAGCGGTCTTCTCTGGCAAATTTTTTACAATAGTCATTTGGAGTTTGATTTAAGGCCATCTTTTAGCTTCATATTTGATAATATCGGAGGATTTGAAATATATCTAGGGGGGATTTATTCCCGGAAGGGGCAAATTATTTCCAGGGGGGCAGAGTCCCCCAAAGTTCCTCCGCTCCTGCTGTCCACACATACTTTATATTCGGTATTAGTTGATGAACTGCTCTCAGGCGATTATTAGTCTTCTTTGATGTGTGGTAGTCTACCGTCTCTATGAGGAACAATGTTCGTTACTTGCTATGCACGACAAATATTAGTACATGAAAAAGAATATTTTTTCCAGACCTGCGTGAGTCTTATCGAACATTTATCAGACGTGTACGAATAACGCACGTGTTCGAAAATGGAATAAACGTGTACGAATAACGCACATGTGGACCCGGCTTAAGAGGTGTCTGCGCGTTAAAAGACAACAAATTCTATCATTTATCTGTATTGTATTTTCTTTCTAAAATTTGAACTTTAATTTTCTTTTTTATATTAATTTTCCAACTTTCACGGGGGGGTCAACTGACCTTTAACCCCCCTTCCCCCCCTGAATCCGCGCCTGCACACTACTAGCACACCTAGGCACGAATGACCGTGCCTAGGTGTGCTAGGTTACTGACAACCTTAGGGAAATGTTTGTAGTTGGGCGAATAGCGAATATTCGTCATAACTCACTCATCCACACTACGAGGTATTTGCCAAATGACAAATTTGATGTCACTATTGCACCTTGAAGCCTCAATTTCTTACAAATTAATAAACCTGAATATTTCCACAAACCTATTCTATCCCTGTTTGGTGAACTACACGTGCGTTTAACATCTTACACACGTGCGTCTCTGCCCCTCCTTCCCTCCATCCTTATTACGTACCCATTCGTTTCAATTCCGAGTAGAAAAGACGGGAAATGAAGGATTGTTTTTTTTTCTTCTCATCTTCTCGGCGTCGTCCTGTAATCATTTCCCCGCGCTAGGGCTTCGTTAAAAAGCACTAACACGCGCCTATGTCGAGTGGCTCGTTGGCTAAACAGGCGGGTTACCGAGCGGAGGGTCCTTGGTTCCATTCCAGGTCGAGTGGATCGTTGTCTGTCTAGTGTAGGGTCGCTGGCTCCATTCCAGGTCGAGTGGATCGTTGTCTGTCTAGTGTAGGGTCGCTGGTTCCATTCCAGGTCGAGTGGATCGTTATATAGACAGACGGGCTACTTAGTGTAGGGTCCATCTATATTAATTGTTTAGCGTTGATTTCTTCCATGTTATTTGACTATTGGCAGCATAAAGCCACAACAGTCGCCGGTGGTTGGATATTGATGATAGCTCTTAGAAGCCGATGATATTCACACGTCCATCACAAACTCTGCCTTAAAACATGAGTGAAGAATGACCTTGGGAACGGAATGATCCCCGCTTAACTCCGTGGTAACGGGCTCGATTCCCGTGACCAGGTGTAATTTTTAAATCTATTTGTTTATGATTGAAATACGGCTCATTTTCGTAATTATAATCATTCATCCCCCAAGATTCGCCTTTTCACATGTACTTAATTATTGTATAACGTTGCTTTCTCCCACTTAATGCGTCTTTCCTGAACTTTTTTGACCCCTCCCACCCCTTTCAAGAGTGAATGTCATTATTTCATACTGAAGCGTTTGTGGCATTAAAAGGACTCTGATTTAATACAACTCAGAATCGAAATGTTATGGTAGGAAGGAACGTCTGGAAGGTATTATTTTCCTACCAAAATCCTACTATATATAGAGCCTATAGTATAATTCTGACAAGGAAAAGGACCTTTCTACCATAAACAGCGTTCATTTACAAGTATGTGTACTAGCGATAAAACATGTAAAATAATATTTTGTTTAACATTAAAATAACTGTGAATTACCCACCCTCACCCCATAAAACATCGTACAGATATTAGAGCTCTTCCCCCTCAGATCTCTTAAGAGCGGTAGCTTAGGGATGATCCTTAATTCATAGTGAGTCTGTATAATAACATTGAGAGTGAAGTTAATTTTATATCGCATCCGAAGAGTGTTTGCGAGTCTCGAACCCGGCTCCTCCCGCTTGTGAGTAGCATTCTTGTGTCGCTCCAGCCGAGGAGTTTTATTTCGGTCCTCGGTGGTTGTGTGAGGGTTGCTGCGCCCGCGTAAAGATCCCCCCGAGGAAGAACCAGGTGGGCGTCGCCCCGCCCGGCCGCCCACGCTCTAGGGGAGGGGGCGCGTGGGCCCTTGTTACCCGCCCCAAGCTAGGAGCGCGTGGGTGGGTTAGAGTGAGGGGGAAGATGCGAGTGGGAGGAAGAGGGGTATACCCTTGGGCCGCTCCGCGCCGTCAATGAATCACGGACGCTGCTGCTTTCCTGCCACCTCCACCCTCCTTTTCCCTCCTTTTTTTTTACCGTCGTAAAACATTTTAATTTTTCCTCTTTACAGTAAAAATGTTTTATGTAATGTGCAGAGGGGAGCGGGGGTTGTGTGACAAAAACACATTGACAAATCCGATACTACTTACCCCCTCCCGCCCCCTTTTTTTACTTCTAGACATTTTAACCGATAGAATCAGGCGTGTACTTTTAGTAGAAATAGACAACCCTTCATTGCTACTAGTACAGAGGGATCTCCTCTCCGCCGAAACTAACACTAGTAGGGTATTTGTTGTATTTCTCGCCAATGTCTTTGGTAGGATTTTGGTAGAAAGGAACTCTTTAGAAAACACGAGTACACCTTGTGTTGCGGTCAACAATAGCACCCCCCCTCTTCGGTGGTCACATGGTCTGAGGCAGGCTATTGGTACTGGGCTCGTGATTCACAGGGGCCCGGCCCAAGATTCAAAATAATTGTAATAGATAAAATAAAATAAAACATTAATGATAATTAATACAATGCCTATCTATGATTAGAAACGGTGCATGTCTAGCCCACTAGATGGGGTTCCCATCGGAGGAATTTACTGGCATTTGTCACAATTATATTATTGGCTCGGTCCAATCTTGTCTTTCGTTTCCAAGTGTCCGGGAGTCTCACGGAGCTTATTATTCCACGTCAGGTGTTGCCTTAAACAGCTCATGTTGTTCGTGGTGCTGCCAGACCATCCACGTTGCTTAAATCTTATTCACATTATTACAATTAAAATATTGAAAGAGCACTTTCTAGACGCAAAGGCCAAATCAATACACGACTTGCAAACAACTTAACCAGGACACCCCGCCTAGTAAGTACACACTATATGAAATTTAGCACCCTGATCAAACATCGAACTTATCTCGTCTATTTTTATGGTGGACGGGTAGGTCGGTGCTTGAATCCCTACCGGGAGTACAGAGGGTGTTTTTACCTTAAATGTTTCCCACTCTCCCTCCGCGAAAATTCGTGTATATCCCCTGGCGGCTAGATATTTATATTTACTAACAGGATAACAGGAAAACCCCGTGCACAAATAGTAAATATCTTCGTATTACCACTTAGAGACAAACCGGGGTCTTTAGATTCGCGATCGACCACGCTAGCCAGTTTGTACCGTGGGTGGGTTAGGCGAGTAAATAAGAATAGCAAATTTTACACTCGGGCTAAATAAAGACTTAGTTGACGTCGTCCGCTTCTTTTCTCATCCCCATCGCAGAAATTATCAACTTATCTGTCCGCCATTCTATGTATTTTTGAATATTTTCACCATAATATTTGTTAAGTTTACAAGATGTTGATAGTCTTACAATAGACCGGATTGCTGGTGATGGTAGGCCTAGATTCGAATCTCAGCCGGGCGACAATCACTTAAAATACCGGTAAAATATAAGGGTTTTTTTTTTGTCTTGGATATTTCACCCCAAAAAATAGCTAAAATAATAGTGATTTAAAAAAAATACAGGGCTTTCTTTAACTGCAATCTTTAAATAGTAGGTCTAAGCATAAAAAAAACCAATTGAAGGACCATGGAACATGCTGAATTATCCTGTTCTACAACACAATTTACTCATGACCTAATGCTTATCGATCAAAAATTGAAATTTTATTTCTCTATACTACTCTCTAAAGCAGGTCTGGGGAAATTATTTGGCTCAGGGGCCGCATTGAGAATTTAAATATACAAGAATGGGCCGCCAAATGTATCACAATTTTTTTGGAATATACCATTTAATATTAAAAGTAATCAATATAGACAACGTAAAAAGGAAGACAATTTATAAAAATAAATTAAATTCTCAAATAAAACCGTACTCGTTGAGATGAATGCAATTATTTCATACCTTTCTTCATTTTTATGTGATTCATGTCTAATTTTAGGTATAGATTTAGTAGTTGAGATTATTAGAACTGCTTGTAAATATTCATCGGCGGGCTGAATAGAAATTTTATAGGACTATAGTTCCATAAGGATATATTTTTTTAATTTGGTTATTTTAACACTATTTTTTCGTAGATAAAAATACGTAATGAGCCGTAATTTGCCTAGGGCTGCTCTAAAGTTTCCGTAGAAATAGGAATTTTCTGGAAATCTAGTATCAATATCTCATCCCTACTATCTTAGGTTAAATTAAATGATAATATTAATTTTAAAAATCATGTTCCCATTCCACCCTATCGTATTTTCCTCGTCTTACTACCCTCCCAGATTTTAGTAGGGATGAGAAAGATAGAATTTAGAGTAAATAAACCTACATTTTCGTAGAAGTAGAGTGGGAAACTATAAAGTAAAAACTACATCCGTGTACTGTCGAGATTAGAATATTGACGTATCTGGTAGACCAGACCCAGAATGACGCCTTTGTCCGCATATACACCGGTGTGAATAACTCTTCGTCGATTTCTATTGAAAAACAAATCCATACGACTTACCGCCCGGCCGGGATTCTATACCCCATTTCCCTGTCAACTGTGGACAAGAACAATGCGAGGTTAACTTAGCAGACCGCGTGTCCTTCGGTGCAGCTAGTAGAAAGTAACAGGTTTAAAAGACCGGCCGGAATTATTACGATATCACCACGGCCCGCACTCTGATGACCAATAAATTGACTTTAAAATTCTAAAATATAGCTTAAAATATACAGAAAAATTTGACTGGATTTTTGAAGAAGAAAAAAAAGTGTCAAATCTTACAAAAATGTATCTAAAAATATGAAGTAATACTTTTAATGAATGCAATAAAAAATATTTAACTACTAAGCTCATACATTCTGCTAACTATGAACATTGAGCTACAAAATTAATATCCGCTTCAAATATTTGCTCCCAACTGAACCATTTACACTTTAGTTGCAGTGTCTCACCAGGAATGTAGATTTTATAACCATGCAAGTAAAGTGTTCAAAGCTAATTTAAAGCCTTATCATTTTATTCCGACAAAATATATGGTGAAAAATCTTATGTTTGATGATTTATGCATTTACAAAACATCTATAGTGTCAAAAATATATACTTATTCTACAAACATGCCTAAAAATGACCAAAACATTGTGCAAACCAAAAAAATATCACCTAAAAATCCAAAATGACCAAAAATGACCCATATAACAACGTTTTCGCAACCAGGGGATCATGAACAGAATTTATGTACACATGCGCATTGTCTGTGCTGTACCAAAATGAAGATAACACGTCAAAATCCGGAACCTGGTCCCTCCAAGACTACGGGGATCGAACCCTCGCACGTGTTTCCCGTGGCACGTATAGGAAGTACGTGCTTGTAGTGTCGAGAAGGGCATCCCGGACCCCCACATCCGGGAAGGAAGTCCTACCCCCCTCCTCCTTCCTTTATACACCCACACGGCGGCACCAGCTCCTTTACTCCTACCATCATCGTCCTCATCCTTGGCGACTCTCTCTCTCTCTGTCTCTTTAGTACTTAATTTGATGGCGCCATCAACAGTCTGTGGCTCATGTGGATGGTCCTCCATCTTCCTGCCTTTTATCCCCCACCCCCCCACCTCGACTATTATTATCATCGCAAACTCTACAATTTGATTTTTACCACTAAAAAAAAAGTCTAAACTCTGAGAGTTATTTTTGCACTTTAATTTTATTATCTACTTTAAAATACAGTGTGCCCCCCAAAAAAATGGTTAAAATGGCAGCATTTGAATTATCGCTTGGATGCTTTGCGAGGTTACTTATGGTGCTCATATTTAATTTTTGCAATTTGGTTACGTTAATATTTAAAAAAAAAAGTGTTGTCTTTGTTAACAGTTCCTTGGGTTGTATTTAATTATATATATATGTTTGTTAGTAAGTTAGTAGATACTTCATTTAGTGTCAAAGTTGTAAAGATACATTTTGAACATCTCTATTTAAAAACTACACTTTTCCTTGTTCATCAGGTTTTATTTAAATAATCCTCAAGCTTATTGATTTCACTTACTTTTCTTCAGGGAAAGGATTATAGTCTCCATTTCCTAATTTAAATTATTTCTTGTTATAATTGTTCTCTTATGTAATTAGTGTCGACTTGGGTACGCTTGGGGTAAAGTGCTCGCTTCAAGACCCAATGTTTGTGAATTTCTTGAGCGATAAAAATCCGTAGCACAACTTCCTTCTGAGTGGAAGTAAAGCCGTTGGTCCCATTTTGACTGTGGCATGTAAAAGAACCCTGGTAGTTATGTGAAAACACCTTTCCGGCTAAATTGGTAGGCCATTTAGAGCTCGCTCATAGAAATTCTGTGTGGAAGTTAACAGGGAACCGCTATACTTTCTAAACTCTCCTAGTACGTGGTATTGCTACCAGATGGTGCAGGTAGCACTACCTAGCCGAAGGACTGAGAGCATGTCTAACTTTGGACATATAGAAGAAATCTCATCAAACCAACCTTCGAGCTGTTGACTTAAGAAGAAGAAGAAGATGCGGTTATTATTATTATTATTGCGTATTTTTCATTGGTGGTCTGTTACAGGCCTAGTGACGGTCGGTCGTTAATGTAATAAAAGAAATTGAAATGATTAGTGTTGTTTTTTCAGGAGTTCCGCTGGGCCTGAAGGGACACCATGAGCTGCAAATAATGTTCTGTGTTTTAAACGAAAGTGTTCTGCTTTGTTTGTTGCAGTATTCAAACATTCGTATTGGTCCAGTTGTGAAGAAAGACGTGATGAAAGCATCCACCATGTTGGAGCATGAGAGTCAGTGAGTATCATTCGTACTAGTACCGAGGGATCTCCTCTCCGCCCAAACTAACACTAGTAGGGTATTTTTTGTATTTCTCGTCAATGTCTTTGGTAGGATTTTGGTAGAAAGGAACTCTTAGAAAACACGAGTAAACATTGTGTTACGGTCAACAATAACACCCCCTCTTCGGTGGTCACATGGTCTGAGGCAGGCTATTGGTACTGAGCTCGTGATTCACAGGGGCCCGGCCCAAGATTCAAAATAATTGTAATAGATAAAATAAAATAAAACATTAATGATAATTAATAAAATGCCTATCCATGATTAGAAACGGTGCATGTCTAGCCCACTAGATGGGGTTTCCTTCGGAGGAATTTACTGGCATTTGTCACAATTATATTATTGGTTCGGTCCAATCTTGTCTTTCGTTTCCAAGTGTCCGGGAGTCTCACGGAGCTTATTTTTTTGGGCTGAAATTAAATTTGGCGCGAGAAGAGAGACAAGAAACTAAGCTTAGTTTTAATTGAAATATTTTATGTTGTGCGTAACTTTTAAATGTTCAGTTAAGGATTAATTTATATACATTCACACGTTGCTTTTGTTTTTTAAAAGTGGCATTTTTTTTAAACATGAAAACCAAAGTTGAGAAGTGGGCGCATAACAGAGAGTGGGTAGGGTGTGGGGTTTGTCCCCCTGGGAATAATGTGTGGGTTCCTCCCGATTGTCCCCGTGGAATAATAATCTTGCCTCTATTTAGATTTATTTCACTCCCTCTGATATTATCGAATATTAAGCTGAAAAATGATATTGTACTAAATTCCAAATAGCTTCTAGAGGCATCCAATTTTCAAAACTTTGACAGGGAAGGACTACTCCAAATAGTGATGTGAGGCATTTAATTTTTAAGGAAAATACGGGTGTAGAACACTCTAAATAGCTTCTAGAACCATCTAATAATCTAAACATTTATAGGCAAAAGTCATTTCAAACCGTTTATAGAGAACCCAACCATTAACATTTATATGGAAAGACAGTTCCAAATAACTTCCAAGAGCATTCAATTTTTTCAAAATTGGCTAAAAGAAGCCCATTCAAAATATCTTCTGGATGCATCATATTTTCAAAAAAATCCAAGGTAAAGACAACACCAATTAGCTTCTAGAGGCATTCAATTTTAAAATATTTATGTGGAGAAGACCACTTCAAATAGATTTTATCAAAGGCATCTAATTTTCCAAAAAGGCTTAAACAAAGACCATTCAAAATAGCTTACAGGGACTTTTTTTTAAGTCCGGAAGAGGACCACTTAAATAGCTTCTAGACTCTAGAGGTATTCAAATTTTGAAAGGCTTAGAGGGAAGTACCACTAACTATGTGATTTCCTTGCATTTGACGGCCGCCAGAGGGGGGGTTTAGGGTAACTTACCTCACTTTATATCAGACACGCGTTCGTTTCGTTGGCAAAATAAAAAATGTATAATTATTTAAAAATTATATCTGTTCCTTGTGTTCGGTAGTATATTAACTGTATATGTTCAGGTTTATGTGAATATTAGATCTGTTTTACTAGATCTAAATTAACTGTTGTTTTTACAAATGTAAGGTTTAATCTTTTACTACTAAACATATAAGTGGTCTGAATCCTAGATGAAATTAGTCAAGTATGGTAAGAGTCCTTGGTTCAGATTTGGAAAATTAAAAACAAAAAAATTCTTTATAATCGTCTGAAATTGTAAATTTAAAAAACCAAATATTACTTACATGTGGTGTCCACACGAACAAAATGTTACGCCCTCCAAGTCTGATTTGCCTCCGGAGGAGAAGTCGGGGTTCATATCTCTGCCGGATTTACAGGGGTGTATTTTTCTTAAATGGTTCCTCACTCTCCCTCTGTGAAAATGTGGGTACATTTCACATAAATTTGAATTTCTTCACCCCTTCTACATTAATGTAATTAAAATGTCAATCGCTTGGAAAGATGTTGCAAAATAACAACTAAGTGTTTTTTATTGTTGTTCATTACCTTCAAATTCTCCTCCCTTTTTCTTTGTTTGTCTTTATTTCTCATTTCTTATTTTTTTCCTCCCTCTCTTTTAACCTAGTTTTCTAAATATCTCTCTCCTATTTTTCTCTCTTTCTCTCTCTCACTCATTTTCCCTCTGAAATGGTGACCTAGCGGTCTAAGGCCTTAGATTCACATCCTACTTGTTGGTTGTCTCGGATTCCGGCCGGTGGACCAAAGTGGCTATCTCCACTATCTACAAAGTCCTGTTTCTCTCTCTCTCTCTATTTTTTTAATGCTGATACAAAGTTTTCACAGTTCTTAGTAGAAACATCCTTCACTCAGTCGGTAGAGCGTTTTCATACCTAGCCAATGGTCCCGGGTTCGATGCCTGACATGGATGAAAAATATTTCTCTGGGGAAATTGGGTTTCTAACTTTTTCATTGGGTGAATTGATGAGTTTGGTTGCTGTGTCTGCTCTAGAATCAGGGCTGGACCTATGAACAAGGGATGGGATTCAACTCCCCCACCCAATCATATTAATAATACATGCTTTTTATTGTTCCTCTTTGCCTGCGTTGATAGTTTAATAAAGTCTTAAAAATTCGAAACATTTGTAATCTCAATTATGTTTAGAAATCAACTTTAAATCATTTCAAGGAGGAGGGGGGGTTGATGTTTAGTACTTCCTCGCTATCTCATACTGGGAGACTTCCCCACAAGCTACTGAATGTAAAAAAAAATCCATGATAATTTTCTAGCTTTGGTCCTTTCTTTATTAAATTATTATATGAATCATGTTCTGATCTGATTATTTGTTTCAGAACTTGCACGTTAACCACCTTTAGTCAAGAAACTTTGGTTGCAAGTATGAGCTTAGTGAGCGTTGATAATTTGTGTGCAGGTACGCCACAATCCTGGCGTTCGACGTGAAGGTGGAGCGTGACGCCCAGGAGATGGCCGACACTCTGGGTGTGAAGATCTTCCAGGCGGATATCATCTACCACCTGTTCGACAAGTTCATGGCATACAGGGAGGAACTGAAACAGAGGAAAAGGGAGGAGTTCAAACATGTCGCCGTGTTCCCCTGCAAGATGCGAATCATGCCCCAGGTAACGGACGCATGGAGCAGCCAACGTTGATATTAGCGATTTTAACTGAGAGAGGCAGGGGTAAAAAGCAGTGGCGTATTCTCCGGGTATGCTAGTCCTGCGCCGCATACCCATAATGATATGGACTAGTTTTTTTTAGATTCAATGCTGTATTTGCGAACTGTGTAAATACTAATGTTTAAATTGTTAATAAATATACATGTAATTAATTAATAATTTTAAAACTAATATTGGTTCAAAGAATACTGCGTTTTAAGTAATTTTTCTTCCAAAAGGCTCTACTTAACACAATAGGGAACCCAGAGCCTGCTGCGTGAAAACCGCAAGGCAAGCTAGGGAGGCTCTAATGACCTTGCCCAATGTCTAGGGCAGAGGTCGCCAACCTTTTTGTACCTTAGAGCACATTCAAAACTAACGACAGTGCGGCGGGCATCAATCACTTTTTCAAGGCAAATTTATAGCAGAACATAATTCATAATGCAAATAACACACGCACACAAAAATACATATTATTAAAAAGAATTGTATGTTTAAAATTTAAACATTTTTTAAATTTGTATATAAAAAAAACGCAAATGGTACACACGCAAAGTTTAAGCAATTGGAACAATTTTTACCAAACCAAAAGTCAATGTCAATAAATAAGAAACATACTCCTTTATTTACAGATTTAACAAGACCAAAATAAAGACACAAGGAAATATTTAACTACTCGTCACAATTTTGGTGCTTAGCTACACTAGTTAAATACATTGAGCTATGTTTAGGCATTCTAGTCACATGTATTATCATGTATTTGGCAAACACATCTAACCACTCTTTTAAATTTAGGCATTAGAGTAGAGTAGTAAGGGGAAGTGGTGGAGGGCGGGTGGCGAGGTTACTTTAACCGTAGATGACAGTAATTCTTGTTTTTATTTAGTAGAAAGGATTCGTGAAGTTTTAATAGTGTTCTTTTAGTTTTTGCTATTCATTAACGACTTATTAGTCATTGTGATTTTATATAATTATACATCAACGAATCCCAAAAGTCAGGAGTGTGATTTCACCATTTCAAGATGATTTGGAAGGAAAAGGTAAAATAAAATATATTTTCATAAAATTTACTTAATCATTGGCGCACCCAGCCATTTACTTTGGAAGAGGCATTTAATCAAGGCTGTAGCAAGAATGAAATTTTGATGGAGAGAGTAGTTTTGGGGTTGGACACCCCCCTAACCTCTGGAGGCCGAGAATATTTATTAATATTAAATGCTTTTAGAAATTATTTGGAATAATATTATAGTGATTAAGAGATTTAATTAATGCAAATGGTGTTGAAGCTATTATTTGTAGGTTTTTTTCAACTGACAATTTTGTGTGTGTAACGGTAAACATTTTGAATACTAGGCTTAAGTTAGAAGCCTGGTCTTAAAATTTAGCCTATAGATTTGATACATCTTCAATGCGAAATATTTTAGTTACACTTCATATTAATTAAATTTCTATGAAAATTATTTGTGAAGTTGGGGAAGGGGTGGGTCAAATACCCTGTTGCCCTTCACCCCTTGGGTGCACCACTGCTTACAGCAAAAGATATGTGTAAATTTCTTAGCAATAAACCAATGACGTAGCGATAGAGTATTAATAGTCCGAGATAATCTCCCCTATGTTAGTCAGAGTTTTCGTATCTAAATAGCTTCTGGAGCATAAATTATCAAGTTGGAAGACTCGTTTGTTTTCAAGCAGCACTGTTTGAGATAAGTTAGGATCTAAGAAATTATTTTAATTGCAACGTGAGTTGGACAATCCACCTGATTCCCTCTCACTAAGATCTGATGGACACTTGATCCATGTACCACTTCATTTCGGCTACGGACCCAGAGGTCCTGGGTTTTATTCCCGGCTCTTCCAGATTATCTGGGAAGCAGTGGGTTTGGAACGGGTTAGACTCTGCCTAATGTGGATAAATAAAGAGCTACTCAAATATAAAGTAGTAGTGGCTCCGGTATAGAAGGCCGAGTTCCTAAATATTGAAGTTTTACCAGGTGCATTGGGAACACAGACAGAGGCATCAGTCTCATTTTGTCTGTTTTGCCACTGATAGAGAGTTTAGGGTTTGAATCCCAGCTTGGTGTACTATTATTTTTTTCATAAATGTTTTCTCACTCTTTATCCACACACATTTGGGGACATTTCCTCTAAATTCTGCCTTTCTCATCCTTACCTCACAAGTGTAAGGTTTGACTATCCATGCAACAGTTTTAATAATACTTGGTAAAATTGGGGAATTATTCTTAAATAGTCAGCATTTAAAATATAATTGGCAAGTGTTGTTTTTAAAACACTTTCAGATTTAATTGAGATTATTTTGTTCAGGTTTAGTAGCCAATATACCAGACACAATATTCTAATTTGTTAAAATTGTTTCAGTTTGTGTTCAATTCCCGAGACCCGATCGTTGTGGGGGTGATGATTGAGGGTGGTATCGTCAGGGAAGGAACCCCAATCTGTGTTCCGAGCAAGGAGGTGAGTCTTAATTAAGTTCCTTCCCATTTTTTTTATTTTTTATTCATTGAATGCATTGTTTGGATAAGGTTCAACTCTTCCAAATTATATTTCCAATATAATTTTGAATGATTTGCTGTTAAAAATAAAAATTGAATATTTAAGATATGTTTATGCATAAGTTATAACACAAATGAGCAGCAAGACCCAATGCTAAAAAAAATCTTTTGAAATAGTATTGCTTGTGACTTGCTTCAGTGGCCACGTGGTCTAAAGCAGAGGTGGGCAACATACTTCTCAATGTAGCCCCAGGTTTGGCGAATGAGAAGTGAAATTTGCCACACAATGTAAAAAATTGAGAATTTATCTTGCATAATAGAACATTTAAAATAGCGTACACCCTCTGTTAGAACAAGTTTATTCAAGACATTCACACTTTGACTTCTCGTTTAAACTGCTTGGATACAAATGATGAAAATTATTTTTCTTGAAAATGTAAGACAATTTAATGTGACATTTTACAATCATTTTGTCTGAATGCAGAGATGAAACAAAATATTGTGAAATAGAGATGCGGGGAGTATTGGATGGCAGTTTTGCGTCAATTACTCATTCAAAGAGTGGAATGCTTTCAATGATATGCAGGAAACATCAAGTTACAACCACCACAGCCGTCATAATTTTTTTAAATTTTACTGTGAGAGCTGTAAAACTCAATTTTGACAGACTCTTTTGGCCATTTCACCACATGTGGCGATTGACGACAGGGTTGTCCACCAGGGGCTAAGGCGTCACTCTCACAGTAGACTAGACTGCTGATGACGGGGAGATTGATGTTCTAATCTTTGTTGGGTGGACTGAGGGTGGTTTTTCTAAAATGATTTTCCACGCAAGTACAGTTTCACTTCCTCTAAATATGACCTTCTTCATTCCTGAAACCATTAGTGTAATTAGTACATAAGCATATAACCTGAACAGGTAGTAAAACGCAATGTTAAAAAAAAGTGATTATATATTTTAAATAATTGAATCTTTGAAACATTTTTCCAACCCACCAATTAAGGGGGGCATGCATGCGCAAAACACTTTCCTCGTTTTTAGCAAGACAAGATGATAAACTGTGTAACCCACTGGGTGTCTAAAATCTGTTCATGAATATATAGCAAGTATTGTAATATTGTGAAAATATCTTGACTTTGAGATTATGATGTCTCTTGACATTTTAAGTGCCCCCAAACACAAGACCTCTTCTGTGGTTTAGTGGTCAGAGCTGCTGGCTATAGATACAGAGGTCCCGGGTTTGCCCCCTTGCTCTTCCAGAATTTTTCTGTGAAACAGTGTTTCTGAAACAGTGTCAGACTCAGTCTCGTGAGGACAAATAGGCAGCTACTTGAATAAATAAGGTAGTGGCTCTGGTCTATAAAACTGAGATAACAGCCAGAGGTTTCTTTGTGTTGATCACATGACACCTGACACCATCTAGCCGCAAATGTTAGCACCATCATCGCTAACAGGAGTATCCCCAAACTCAAGTCATGGAGTTTTTTGCCCCCCAAACACAAAAAGATGCATCTTACAATACTGTCTCTACTTGAGTCTACAACTGAAATAGATGTATGGATTTCAGTTACACTTGATATTTAGATGATATATAGTGATAACTTAAAGCAAAATCATGATTTTAATTTTAGCTCTAAAATTGAGGGAAGCTTTAACGTTGACTGATTTTTGAAAATTTGAAATTTCCCAAAAATAGCTTTATTTTTCACATGGTATATGGGTCATTCTTAAAATAACGTCACCTTTGCTGTTCTGTTACTTTAAATCTTGTAGAATGTACATTATTACCTGTTAAATAGACTTAAAATATAATTTAAATTTGATACTTTCAATTTATTTAAAATCTATGATAAACATGTCTCTATTTTATTCATAAAACATGCGTAATCTCACCTCCCTCGGCCGTCCATCCACAAAGGTTTTAATATTTTACATGAAATAGAAAGCAATGGATTATAAAAACAAGAAATCCAAATATATATTTAATAAAAGGAAATACATAAAAAAGTTATAACTAAAGGTTTATAATTTTAAGCATTCAATTTTTAGTAAAATATACTAAAAAACTAATGTCCTCCAATGACTTATCATCTCCATGGACACAACTAAGGTACAATATTTTAAGTTTGACAAGCTGACAACTCTCTTTATTGTTGGAAAGAAGCAAGAATAAGAAGCCAATTTGTTTTTGTTTGGGTTGACAGTGTTTTAGAATAAAAGTTGTTTCAGATATTTTTACAATTATTTGTTTGTAATGATATTCTCATCACCTCCGTGGTCAAGTAAAACAAGGTAAAAATACACACAATATATTTTTATTAGCAAAAAAATTAATATATTCAGTTAAATTGTCAGTAAACATCTGCAATATTACTTGTAACCTCAAAACTGAGCAAACATGAAATCAAAATGTATGTTTTCTTAACCTCCGTGGACAGCTCATGTTCAAGGAGTGGAAATATGTCCACAGAAGTGAAACCACTACCTTAAGTTTACTCGGATAAGTCTTCTGAATTCAATAATATAGGTTATACTAATATTTGAACAAATTAAACAATATTTTATATTTTTTGGAAAAGTTACAATATTTTGAGAATGACCCAGATAAGATTATATGTTTGTCTGTCTAAAAAAACCTATTATTTTGAGTGGATCTATTCTATTGATAGCCAATTTTTAAATTATTTTGTTCCAAACTATATTAAAGGAGATGACTGAATTGTATCCATTCTGAATGGTATCCATTCTCATAATATCCACAAAATCCTGAATTGTATCTATTCTGAATGGTCTCCATTCAGACAGTTTTCAAATAAACGACTTTAACAAAAATCATGATTTGTATCCACTGTAATTATTTGCATTATATCCACAAAATCCTGAATTGTATCCATTCAGATATTTTCTTAAACAAGCATCACAAATAAGAAGCCTAATTTGTATCCATTCTCATAATATCCATAAAATCCTGAATTGTATCCATTTAATTGGGGTGCCACTTGTCCGATAGATGGTAGGCGCTGAGACTCTCCTTAACTCATTCCGTGTTTACTAGAGAGCAGCACTATCACTAAGTTAATATATAAAAAAAATACTTATTCGTGTTTCTTTTAAAATAATAATATAAGGGTACTTTACAAATTATTGGTTTTTAAAATTAATTATGATCTAGTATAAAATTGGTACATGGGGAAGCATTTCCTAAAATAAATTAATATTTTAAATAGTTTGAAAAATATAATATTTCAGGATCCCAAAATTTCATAAAAAATGTGTTGACCCCTGAAAGGTTAAATTTTGTTCGGGTGGGTTCGTTTATAATACTAAAAATTATAACTATTGCCTTTTAAATACTTTGGTGCCATGTTGTGACATTCTTTGAATATTCATGTTATAAATAATAACGTTCTTCTGTGATTGATGAGAATTTTGTTGATTTGTTTGGATTATATATAATTTATTTTACAATATTAATTTTGTTATCATTGGATATTTGTTTTTTTTCTGTGTGTAGAGATGGCAAAAAATATAAAACTTGTCATATGATAACAAAGAAATACAAGGAATCCCGCTCTCTTTATATACCTACTATTATAGAAATAAACATAAGTCCTTAACTTATAGGTTTACTGGTACATAATCACTTTTAACCATAGTCTCAATAATTCCCTTCAAATCACAAGATGAATTTTATTATTTAACAGTTAAAAGCAAAGGTTTTGATTTTTAAACACTGACCTCGCTCTCGTTTCACTTCAGATGGATAAATGGTTAGGCATTTCTTCTTTTAGTAGGCCTAATGGGAATAAATTCACATTGTCTGAACATATAAGTTTAGCTACTTAGTAAAGTTTTTTATGTGCTTTCGCTAATTCATTGTTATAAAGCATAAATTTCCCAATGTGATCTCTTGCCGCCCTCTTACACCCAACATGCTGTGTGACCTCCTCAGGGTCCAGTATATAAAGCATGTATTTCCACTGCTCCCTCTCATTAGAGTGCATGGTCATTGTCCAATGGTATATCTGCCCATGTATCCTAAAACAATATGGCCCATACCCCCGGGGTGCCTCTATTTGCACTACAATGACGGCAAACGAAAATCTATTATTGTATGTTCAAATATATTTTCAAGATATTTCCTGTGAAAGGGTCACTGTTGGTCATTAGTTGTTCTAAGAATATTGGTAAAGAGAAGGAACACAGGTGCGTCAAATTCACTTTACCATTCTGGAAAAAGTTTGTGAACTTTTTATCAGGAGGCCTTTCTTCACGGAAGTTATTTGAGCCACAGGAGGAGCATCTCATGTCCATGGCTCCGCTATAATATTCTTATACTTTCTCCATTTGGGATTGAATCGCTTTGCATTTTATCATTTTCACCTCCTTTCTCCCCTTTCTATCTATCTCTCTCTCTCTCTTTCTTTCCTGTCTGATATTAGCTTACGTTTGTCTGGGGTACTTCCAGTTGCTCTTTTAACTTTTAGAAGTTATCAAGCATTGGCTAAACGGTTCAACTTCTCAGGAGCTTTTCTATGAGCTAAATAATCTATTTACTTTTTCTCTGTCTTTTGCTAGGCGGGAATTTTTGGGGGGGTAGATTGAGATAAAAAGTCCTTTATTTGAGTTTTAGCCCAAGCCCAGCGTTATGCTCTTTGTGGGGCAGACTCCTTAGGTTTCTTTTTAGATGACCCTCCTCTCTTTGCAGACAGTTTCTTGTCAGAGACCTTTGGCTCAGACAGGAGTGGGTTGGCAACAGGAATGTCTCCAGTTCTATTGTTTGGTAAATATTGATCAAGTGGGGTCGAATTTGGGAATGGTCATACACCTCAACTGTGGATTAGCGATGATTCACCACAGATGTCACAAACGCAATGGAAAATACTCCGCTGTCCACCATGTTAGGTTGGTGTTACACTGTCTCATAAAAGACAGAGGGTTGATTGGGAAACAGTCAGTCCAGTAACTCGGATTGATTGACCATCATAGTAAGTACAGATCTAATGGCTGATAATTTATACAGAAGTTTGGCTCCCACACGATATCTACATTTGTGGGTCTGCCCCTAGGCTCCCTAACTACAATTCTCCAATAAAAAACACATTTTGGGGCCTAAACTCCATGTGGAGTGACACTATTACTTGGAAGGTGTTCATTTGGTCCCCGGTCAGGTATTCACTCTGGACATTATCTCTTATACAGACAAGGGTCAAGGATTTGATTGTAAGTGTTTATCCATGATTAAAAATAAGTAAGTTATATATTGGCTTAGATGTGTCATTACATAAACAAACAAACAATGTGAATATGCCTACTTTATTTCACAACTCTGGATATTAAAAAAAATAAAATTGTATGGCGGACTGTTCTGACTTACTCACTTATTTTCTCAAAATGAAGCAATTTTCTTTAGTAGTAATAATAATAATTATAATAATACATGTTTTCTTAGCAACCCCTTAGTCTAGAACTCCAGATCATGACCTTTAAGATATTTCGTTTGTGCAGTGTATAAATATAAACATTAACATTTAAAGACCGGCAAATTAATATAAGTGGCTACTAACTGAGGGCCTTTTTGAGTACCATTTGGGTGACATTTGAAGGTCACTTGATTCGAATTTTGAAAAACCAATGACTGAATCGTGTTTACCAGTACTGAAACACCCAGATATAAAGTTTTTTGAAAATTAAACAGGAAATAACAATTATTGAAATTTTGGATACTGTTTAGGTATTGATTTAGGGTCAGTTGAATGGGATTTTGGAAAAAAAACACACACGAAAAACAGAGTTGTGTTTAGCAGAGTCAGAAATCCCTGGAAATCGAATTTTAGCGTGATTGTACATACTTGATTTTTTGACCCGTAAGTTAAGCATTGGGACTTTTTGGACCACGGGTTCGGCCTTTTTTTTTTAATTTAATTTTTTAGGGTTATGATTTTTCGCAACATTCTCAGGCTCCCATGAAACTCCATGCTCAATTCAAACCTTCTATCTCACCGAGAAGTACAAATAAAACCTCTAGAAGGAAAATCAAACAGATATGGCATGGATTATATATATATAAAGGTATGTGCATTTTTAAAATTTTACGTGCTACCTAAGATGTCTTAGCATACCCCCGGGTTTGCATATCCCAGGTTGAATACCACTGGAGTAAAATATGTCAGCCGAGGAGTATGTTGCTATGGCTTGTGCTTTGTACGTAGCTATGGACTCTTCAACAAGACACAACAAGAAAACTGTTGTGGATTTTTACGGTGATTCAAATGGTTCATACTATGCTGTCTTACAAAACTGAGGCTCAAAGACACCGGTGGTTCTAGAAACTTCCCTCACATGTCTCATGGATAGTGAACAACAGGCCTGGCCCACGTTGTTTGCTGTTGAAAATGTTGGCCAAAACTTCCCTTAGGGGTGTGCGCTTGCTTGGATTGGGGTGACATTTTTTGTTTTGCTTGCGCGCTGGTAACTAGCCTCCCTGTATAAGTGATCTATCATATATTGTCAGATTGTAAAAACAAATAAAAACATGATCATGTGGTTTGATTTATTGAACAAGTGAGGCAATTTCTTTGTTTTAACTCTTATTTGCATTTGTCTGTCTGTGGTGGATTTGTCTTCAGATAACTTTCGAAGGTATTAATCGATTTAATCCAAAACTTGGCGCAGTCGGCTACACTGAGGTTTGTTTCCAAAATGGTTTTCCACTCTCCCTCCGCGCAAATGCGGGTACACTTCTTCTAAATATAACCTTCCTAATCCCTAAAACCATTAACGTAATTAGCACATAAGCGTGTAACCCAAACTGGTAGTAAGACGTGCTGCTAAAAAATATATATTTTAAATTCATTTTTTAAATTAAGTTTGTTATATTCATAGATACAATTTACTTTAGTTTTTGTCTTTGGAAAGGAGAACTACCCTCTTTGGTGGACCAGAAGGGGTTTGTTTTAATTGCCATCCAGGTATTCTGCTGGTGTCACTGATGAGGCCTCCAGCAAGCACCACCTAGCAGCACCTAGGCCCACCC
>CABFWB010003443.1:29639-79209 GCA_902151455.1 Timema bartmani | reverse complement strand
ATAGGATTCATGATTTTGAGGTGACTGATGGGCATAACTCAAATTCGATGATTTTTGACATTGGCCCTTTTCCTATCAAAGTATCATCTTAATATCAAATTTGTGTAGAATCCATCAATTATTTCGGTTGTATCTCCAGATACAGACAGACACGGGGACAAAAATAAAATCTACCATTTATTTTGAGTTCGGGGTCACGTCAATCCATTGTGATCTTGAGGTCGAAGATTTTCCCTTTTCTAATAGTTTATCTACAAGTAAATAAAAGGAGGGTATAACTGCAGATATTACTGTTTGGAATGTAATAAATAAAATAATATAAGATATTCCTAGTTTAGATCTAAAAGTGTCAACCTTAACCAAATTTATTTACTGTAAAAATAAATGTTTCCGTTTTAACTATAAATTTATCTCAACTCTCCCTGGGAAGATAAATTTGTCAATGAGAGATAGCGATTCCCCCCTTCACCGCTCGACCCCCTTCCCAACGTCCCCCTAACTAGAAACGTAGAAACATTGTTTAAAAGCCAACAAAGCAGATGTTAAGAAATGCATTCAATCTCATGTTATCGCGGGAATGGTAACAAATGGGCAGGAAAACCAGCGGCGCGTTCAAAGAGAATAAAACGAAAAAGGACCTTTAGAAGGATGGAGCTTGGGAGAAAGTTGCGGAAAGGGTTGTAAGAGGGGGAGGGGAGAGTTGAAGAAGACAAATCGATCGTTGTCGCATCTTATTTGACCACGACTTATATTACGTCAGTAGAGTCTTAAGAATTTTTTACAGAGTCTAGAGCACTTTATTTGTATTTATTTTTTAGTAGATGGTGCAAGTCACCTTGATTTAGTGGTTACAGAAACCGAATACAGGGAGGAATAGGAGGGATCTCTAGTTAAAATATGGAAAGAGGAGGGGGGGGCGGTTTGAGGCTGCCTAAATATATGCAATAATAGAATAAAGTAAAGCTATATAATTAAGTACATATGAAATGTGAAACTTTGGGGATGAATGATTATAATTACGGAAATCAGCCGTCAACCAAGTTGCCGATGGCTGTGGTATATCAATGTAGCCGATGATATTGTAACGCTCATGGGTTTGTGTCGTGGTAAGTGTGGAAGGATGGAGGCGTTGGGAAACATTATAAACGCGGTATTTATTTAACAAATCTACACGTGATGTTTGAAGTACAGAGTTCGATGAACAGAAATGCAGGATTCGCGTCATCGAGATGGATTTTGACTCCGTTCGTTTGCCATAACTGGATACTGCCCTAACCCCGTAACCAGTCAACTAGTAGTCGTTCCTCAACAGCGGTTCACACACAAGTCGATCTTGTACTCTTATAAGGAAATACAAGGCGATTGTTATCACCGTGACTCTAACCCGCGAGTCAAGACATATAACACAGAGTCGATGTTATCGCGACGTACTATACTTCACAGAAGCATGTAACCACGGACACCATGTCCAAAAGACAGACGTGCCACACGAACGACCAGAAAAAGAAAGCTCCCCCCTCCTTCTCTTCGACCTGTATTTATAAATTCGTTTTACCCTAGTTCTTGAGACATGTGCCGAGGGTTTTGCAATCGAACACTTCAACAACGCGACTATGACCCACTCTCATGTTTAGAAATTCTCTCACTAAATTCAACTCAAGTACGCGGATTTTTTCATACATAATTTACTTTATTACTACTCGTACATTTTAACACTCACCTCTTACAATATATACAAGTCAATCACAGACTCTGCCTTAAAATATGAATGAAGAAGTATCCTAAGAACTGGAGTGGAAGTCAAAACATTCACACAAACAATTTGTTTTTAATCATTAACGGCTGTTTTTACATCATTGAAATACGAACTTATGAAAATAATCGTTTGGATGCTTCCTTTTTGTGAAAGAGGCGTGTGTGGTTCACTTAAAATATGCTTTCTAAAATGCCGCGTGCTATTCTGAAATAGATGGCGCGCCGGCCATAACAAGGGTGGTTTAGGACGTAATTCAAACCGTCTTGTCGGTTGTATTCATACACTTTTTACAACATAAAAACCTTTTAGTTTGAAACTAATATATTATATAGCTCTCTCTCTCTAAGTTATAATATTTTTTTGTGGCCAGTTATAGCAATATTTGAATATAATACTTTTTAATGTATTATTTCATGTAATATAATATCTCTTGTTGAGTATGGTGGCATTAGATGACAAACTTTTTTAAATGGAGAGAAAAAGTTGTCATTAAATTCCAGGACACCCTTGGCAGATGTTCAAGAAATGTTGATATCACTCACCATGCAAAGAAAATTAAATTTTATGTTTCTATTGGATAATTATTTTATCTTTTTTTTTAACACAAAAATGTTCTTTGATATAAAAACTGCAAAAACGTTTTCTCGCATCCCCTTCCATGTCACCTTAAGGTCATGAATAAACTATATCACTCTCGTCCTCGTGAATAATTGATTAGAGTTAAATAGGTCGACTATAAATCTAAGAGAGCCTGGTTCAAAACTGGTTGGCTCTGAGGAAGATGTTTTTTCATTTATTAGAGATATTTAACGTACACTTTATGAACCGATTGATTATATTAGCACACGACTTATAAACTAACTTAAATTTATAACAGACACACACCAAGCCCCCCGGCCATTAATTCATCACTGTGAAGGAGTAAGCCCACATTTAATCAATGATAAATTATTTGGTTATGCCAGTAATCGAACCTGGACCCATAGCTCAGTAGATAGACACGCTACAGACTGAACTAAGGTGTTGGGCGATAAGATATTAACTATTTGTATACCCGTTCATACTGATATCTGATTTGTACATACGAATATCTAGGCGTTTGGGTTGGGTGTATAGCACTAGACTTGGTGTCTTGGGTTAAATTACCTGCACAGGTGGTTACAGGGTTCGCGGTATCAGGCTCACAATAGTCTGGAAAGCCGTAGGGACGAGAAGGTCAAGTTTAGAATCTCAGCATGGCGCACTTTTGGTAAGGGGGTTTCTTTATGGGATTTATTACAGTGGATTTCCCAACCTCTCTCTAAGCTAATGAGTCCACACTTTCTCTAACAGCCCTCCTCACCCTTATACCTACGACTAAGTCTTTATACCCTTTGTATTTAAATTAATATTTAAATAAAATTGGTTTAGTTTATTTGTTGGTCGTTATATTATGTAAGCCATAAATTTGGAAACTGCATATCAAATACTCCTAGAGCATACCCAAATCAACTCAATTGATGGATTACAATAATATTGAATATTTAAAGTATGTATGAACACATTGTTACTGATGTTATTTTTATTTTTGTTTCGCCCTATGGTTGGAAAAAAGGCAATGACCAGCTATTTCTCATCAGCGGCTCACATCACAATGGGGTGTAATCAGTCTTCATCCTTTACCGTCTTCAGTTATGTTTTTACTCCTCAACCTTTAAGACCCTACCTCATCCGCACCCTCTCAAAATAAAACAACACACCTATCTTTATTATTATTACTATTATTATTAGCACTGCGTCTTACTACCCGTTCTGGTTGTACGCACTTACGCTAATGTGTAATGGTAGGGTGATTGTGAGATGAAATGGAGAACCTNATTACTAGCACTGCGTCTTACTACCCGTTCTGGTTGTACGCACTTACGCTAATGTGTAATGGTAGGGTGATTGTGAGATGAAATGGAGAACCTACAGTTTAACGTGGAATCCGAACCACGGTGGAGGCCTGGCATTCCACACATTCACAAGTTGTGATTAATACACGTCTTGTCAGAGGTGAAGGAAGGGTTTGGCAATCAGACAAATCTGTGCTGGGACCGAGGATTGAGCCCCGGACCCTCAGCATAGAAGTCCAACACCTTACCCCTAGACCACCAGGTCAACTCAATCTGTATTTTTGCCATCACCACTAATGGTTGAATACTCGCTCAAGGAGAATGGTTTTCTACACTGGAGTGCTACCAATTTTTCTTTTTCACCAAGATAACTTTTTTTTTCAAATGATATTAATATCAGTAGTGTATAGTGTTAATGTTTCTAGGTAGGCATAACTTGTTTGAAATGTACCTGAGAACTGTTCTTATTACTCATCACGTCTCAAATAACATACTTTACCCATCATGTGAGGTATGTTGAGCAAAGCCTGGTTGTGATTGGTCAAATTAGAACCGAGTAGGGGAGATAAAGTCACAGGTACAGTTTTTTTTAAACAAGCTCTGTTTACTCTGGAAACACTCCTTAGAGTTCCCCAACACGATATGTGAATAGCAAATTTTGTACTCAAGAGAATTCATTTAGAGTGGAGTGTCGCAGTGAAAAATTTGTGTGAGTTTACGGCGTGTTACAGTATGAAGAAATGTGCTGCGCCGATTATTGTGATATTAGAAGAAGAAGATGCAACTAAAAAAAAGAAACGATATTTTTGGTATAAACGTTGGCTGCAAGAAAGAGACAAATTATACTACTATAAAACCGCACGGCTGACTCACTCACTGACATTAATGTCCACACATTTCCAGATGAGCTAGAAACTTGAAATTTGGCAAACTTATAGCTTCTAGCCTGTAATCGACGGGAAAATTCCAAAATGTTAAAATAAAATTTAACCCCTGAAAAAGATTCAAAATGGTGGAGAAACTTTAAAGTCAGTGCGGACCTTTCTATGTAGGTTTCTTGTGGCTAAACGGTAAGACCTATCAAAAAACGGGTCTGGAATTATATTAGTTTACATCCATTTGCACAAAAAAGCTCGTTTGGGGACGGAGTCCCCAACGAGCTAATCGAGTTTTAATATAGAATCCCTTGAGTGAATTTGAGGTTAATGCAAAGGGCGACTTACTTGAACTATTTACGAATGATTCTGGAATCGTATCACTGCGCAAGCGCCAGTTATTCCGGGATTGACGTTACCCATACATGATCAGTTTTGGCTTGTCATCATTCCAGGAATGCGTGCACAAATCAAACAGATCTAATCCTTTTTATATAAAAGGCCAACGCATAAATAGTAATCTCACTAAAGTAGTAGAGACCAGTAAAGTAGAATTTAAAGGAAATGTACCCGAATTAGCGTGGAAAAGGAGAGTGAAACAATTTAGGAAGAGCCACTGTCAATACACCCGACTGAGTTCTGAAACCTGATATCCCCGTCTTCTGTAGCTTATTATACTGCTAGAGTGATGATTTAGATTAATGAGTTGGCAATCTTTTTGGACAATAATCAACTTATAAACTTATCAATACTCCCATGATCACACAACCTCTCTTTAATCGACTTAATTTTTATTTTGTCATCATTTATTTACTGAATTGAATTTTCTCTCAAATAATTTCTAGAAAAAAAAAATTAGAGAATAAATACAATGTATATTTTCGATATTAAACTATTTAATTTTTTTATATTACTACGAATTATGACAAATCAAGGTTATTTTCGTTACACTCAAGTATTATTTGAAAGCACTAAATGATATATTTGAGAGTTTAGAAGACTCAAACCTCGACTTTTAATGACTATATAACTTTCCTACGTGATCGACTGAAAATCTCCGTGAGATCGATTAGTTGCCGAGCCTTGATTTAGAGCATTCTACCACTGAGGCGGGTAGTGATAAAATAAATCTAGTATATTTAATATTTTGTCAGACGAGGCCCTTCAAATCAAAATATGATTGTCCAAGGCTGCCAATTCACCGTTCGGGTTATACGCTTAAGTACTGATTACGCTAATAGGCTAGGAATTGGAAAGGTTGAATATAGATGAAGTGAACCCACATTTAATTGGAGAGAGAGTGAAAAATCACCCCCAGTTCTCCGTCCTTGGCAGTCTAGCTAAAGACGAAACTAGCGCGTTAGATAACTACGCCACTGAGGCGGGTCACGAAATGGAAGGAAAAAAAAGGGACGAAAATAAACCGTTCATCGTTCAAGGCTTCTAGTCTACCTACTAATTGATTCCGTTGAACCTCTTCCGTTGACGAGTATACACACTCCCTATACTATTAACTATTTGCTTCCGGGTAGTATTGACTTGCATTTCAAAATTACCTTTGTCTTGTTTCATATTCTAACTAGACATTTTCTCCCACTGACTTTTCCTTTAGTACCGCGTCTTACAACCCGTTAGGAATCAGAAGGATTTAAGTCAGAGGAAGTTCGTGTTTATTTTAATGCTGTGTCTTTAAAACTCGCCGAATAAAACGTAGATACATTATCATGGGAAATCCTTTCTCGACTGGCCGTGACGTCACAGGTAAGCAATGTCCTTAAATTCTTCAAATAAAACATCAATAAAAAAAATTACGGGGTTTTTGAACATCCGTAATGTATCTCAGCACTCCATCATACAGTTCAATTAAGGGTTAAATTAATAGATTTAGGCTAGTCGATCAAACATGTACTACATTGTAAAAACACAACACAAGTTTTTGAGTTTAAATTCTACACTTATTGTTAAATTTTAGACTCTGGACAAAGGGGCAGTTAAACTGGTTGTCTCTTTTTATCAAAGTGTTCATCAGACCTTGACATTTCCGAGATGGTTTATTGTATTTCTATATTAAAAGCAGCACATTTTTATATCGTCTACGATGTTGGTTGAAGCTTGTAATATGAAAAGGAAAGGGCGCGTGGTATTTCCTACTTTACTGTCAAGCTTGGAGTAAGAAGCAACTAAAGACCTTATTTTTTTTAAATCTCACTTTAAAACCCGAGCTTTATGTAACTAAATTAGGCTTACTACTTGCATGCCTCGTGCAATTGTGTTTTTACTGGAAGAAGCATAGCAATTTTAATAATTACTGTGTCTTTTTGTTGTTTTTTTCATTAAATATGTTTTAAGCAGGGATTACTATTCCTCCTAATTAAAAAAAGTAATTAAATAAAGTAGTGTTTAAATATGGTTTTATAAACCATTTTTAGCACATACAAACTTTTAAAAATAAAAATATTGCTTTATCAATTAAATTAATTATTTTCGCATTATTACCTATTGATATTTTGAGGCAAAGTCTATTAGTAAAAAACGTGTAAGTATATTTTTTTTACAGAAAAACAAAGAAGTCCAATTTTATTAAAAGAATGAGATTGTATATAGCATTTACAGATAATACTAATGTAGTAGATAAAAACTGGGTCAACCAGGTCATGACCAACTATAGTTTGCACATGTATATGAAATGTAACTTTAATGTACCAGACCTTGACGTATTAAATAAATTAAAAAAAAGATGTTTTTTATTTATTAAATCATATAAAAGAGAGAATATAGCCTTGTGCCAAAACATAATAAAATAAACATGGCTGCAAACTACAACTTCAGAGTGAATTCTATAAGGATAGAAAATGAAGCAGAGGTAAACAGAAATATATTTAATAATCAACATTATTGTATTCAATATATTCAAGATATTATTGATCATAGAAATATTTGGCCAAATTTTATACGTTGGCAGTTTTTTTGTTCTAGACTAACATATAGATCTAGAATGACATCGGTTACATTTTCTATTGTTAATGGATTAGATTTCCAAAATGTTATTGATGCGTTATGGGATTTAGGAACTTTACAATGCAATCCTAATGCATTACCACCCATTAGAGCATTATGGATTTGGTTATTTGCTCATGAAGAAGAGATCATTGCTCTCACTATTTCAGCTATTCCATTTTGTTCGGCAGAGTTGTCGATCTTGAAGGACGACCTAAACCTCAAGATCCCATACGTAGGAGAGATCCTCAAGAATTGCCTGTGTTCCCACCTCACTACATTAGAGAGAATCCGAACTGCCGAGTCCCGTTTTATGTACATGTAATATGGTTTTTTATCTGAGATAATATACTTACATTTTAAAGATGATGAAAAATTATAAATATCATTGTAATCTAAATATATACTATATTATTTAAAATCTGAGCTTTAATATTTATGTATATTAATAAACGTTGTGGAAATCAAAATTGTGGTTGTTGTAATACACAATTATATAAGGAATCATTTTTGGTTAATAAATGGTGTGATTCCGATTCTTGGTAAAATGTTATAAGTACGCGCTCTAGTATTACCTAAGCGCGTGCGGGATAAGCATTTTAGTTGTTTTTGTAAATTATTATAAGTCACATATGGTTTCAATGTTATTGAACTCTTGTCTGATTTTCAAATGGCAGATCAGAAAAGTTCAAGGTCAAAGGGTACGCACTCGTTTGCGATAACAGTTTCACAATGTGATCACAATCAGGATGTGTTATATTATGTCGTCTTTTTGGTAGTGTAGATTATTGCATCACTATTGAGCAACATACATTTTTAATTATGATAATCATGTTTATATATATATACTGTAAGTTTTTGGAATCTTGATTATTTTGTGATTTGAAAGAAATTCTTGAATCTTTTTTTTATTACCGGAATTGATAATCAATCTTGTAGAAGTAAACGCAATTGGATAAAAATATATTACTAAAGAAGATGTAAATGCATTACATAATCTTGATATTAATGGTTTAAATTTTAACTATTAAATTAATTATTTGGGCAAAAACAAATAAAAAATTTAGTCTTTTACATCCATTTGTTGTAATGCATAAAAATCAATATAATTTTTTTTACATAAGTATCATTGTGAATTTTGGGCTAGTAATATTATTAGTAAACCACAAATTATAACGCACTGTTGGTTAGATTGGACTTTTGAGGTTTCAATTTGGTGGAATGATTTGGTTATGAACGGTTGGAAATATTAAAAAAAACTTTATTTGTTTGGGCCCTCTAATGTTAGTGAAACATATTTTATAGATACATTATTAAATGGTTGTAATATTTTTATGCCAGACTTTGGTAAATTTGGGTTTGAAAAATTAACAACTAAACATGATGTTGTATTATTTGAGGAATTTGAAGCTAAATAATATCCTGAAAATATTTTAAAGCGTTTGATAGAAGGGAAATTTTTTTGTTATAGCTCAAAAAGGTATACCTGGAAGATTTTTTTTGAAAAAAAAAACAGTAATTTTTGTAAGTAATGTATCGCCGCCGCAAGAAGATTATTGGGAAACGAGGTGCTTATATGTATCGACGGAAGTACGGATGGATATGGACGAGAAGACTAAACTATCTAAGTTCGAGGATTATGATGAAACCATACTGTCGTAGCCAGAAAGTTAGGGGAGGTTTACTACCTTATGTTAAAGATGAAACAATATTTAGACAAGGAACTTTTACTTTGGTTGATAAAGCAAATTTTGATAATAATTTTAAAGTTGGTGGTCCGGGTTATGATGAAAAAGTTAAAGATGCTATGAAATAAAATACAAACACAATATGGCATTTAATTTAAAAGAGGAACGAACACAGTTCATAATGTTTATACTATCTTCCTCTTTCAAATTAAGGCCCATATTGTGTTTTTTTATTATTGTTTGTGCACATTTTTTGTTACAAGACTAGCTTCCTCCCTCAAATATACGTCGATTATATTTAGTTTATCAGTAAATATTGTCTGGCGCCTTAGATCAGTTGTTGGTGCATCTGTATACTAAATTAGAAGTCCCGGGCTCGTTTTCAGTTAAGACCGATGCTAGCTTGATTTGATCATGGATTACCATTTCAAAGTGATGAATTAATAGTCAAGAAACTGGGTATTTTGTCTGCTCTAGAAATAATTTAGTTTGTAAGTCATGTGATGATATAATAAACCAGTTCAGAAAGTTTATGTTAAGTACATTAAAAATAAAGATAATAAATGTTGACTTATTTTGTGTCGATAATGAAACCATACTATTCTATTGTCTTAATTTACAAATCCCTGATACCTGGAAATACTTAATTGACACACATTATAAAATGATCGATACGTAACTTTTATTTTGAACGCGCTTTAAAAACTTAAATTAGAACTATTTTATTCACATTTTCAATTCCTGTACAGACCAGTTATATCATCTTTTTAATCAACCCTGAACACAGCAGGTGGACTTTAAAAGCGTTAATTGATCATCACTCTAATTCCACAGTGTTACAGTTTCAACTTGTGTCACTATACGACCCAAGGGTTTCTATAACGGTGAGTGGATCGACTGATCTACATCAATGGATATGTGGACTAAATTACAAGCCCATATTCTCTATTTTCTTGGTAAAGTGGAGTTCAAAGTTTTAATCTCGGTTGGGAATACTTAACTATGGCTCATCCTAAATACTTTCCACCTTTACTTCCACGAAAATAGGTTTCTTAAATTATACCTTCCTCGTATATACCCCATTAAGGCAATTAAAATGTAAACAATTCAAACGACTATTAAAGGGAGAGGAGATGGTAGGACACGTGGGTTAAGGTATACATTTTTGTAGTTTTTATGACAAAAAAAAATATTTTGGCTAGACTAAATAAAATGTTTCTTCATTAGATACATTTAGATAAATTTTGTTTGCATATTTATATCTCAAACGTTCTTGAAAGTATGTACTGAGAATTACTGCAATTGACCAAAAACTTTTTGTTATTATGCAATGCCTAAAAAAGAATTTTTTTAAACAAATTTGAGATTACTATGTGCAAGAAATTAAATTAAATGTATATACTAGAGCAATGTTTAATTTATTTTGATGACAATTTTTTTTTGTCATAAAAGCTAAAAACACATATGAACGTTAGATAAATCTATCTTCAATCCTACATTAATAAAAATAATCCAAGATATCCAACCGAGTCGAGGTGCGAAACTGGCCCATTTAATTTGAGTTCGAGTTTAGGTTGGTGTCACCTGCTTCGGTGGCCGCGTGGTCCAACGTGCTACTCTCGAGCTAGACTAGACTGCCTAAGACGAGATCAGGGATCGATCCCAGACGGGTGCATTGAGGGTGGTTTGTCCTAAATGATTTTACATTCTCCCTCCATGCAAATGTGGGTCCACGTCCTTTAAATTAAACCTTCCTAATCCCTAACACATTGGTGTAATTATTAGTACATATGCGTACAAACCGAACAGGTAGTAAGACGCGGTGATAAAAAAAAATTAGAGGATTTTTTTTCTCGCATCTTACTACCTACCTGGGTTATTCACATTTAATCACGCTAATAGAGTAGGGAGGAGTAAGGTGGAATTGGGAGGGAAAATGTACTACCATTTTATTGGAGGGGAAGTGAAAAGCCACTAAGAAAAAAATCATCCACAACGCACTAGGCAAGGATTCGAACCTCAACCTTTCCATCACAGAAAAACCAAATCGGATAAGTTTGGCATATAGTCTGCGTGACCACCAGTGTGTTTTTTCGGAGGAAATTCACCTTAGTTAGCGTGGAGAGAGAGAGAGAGAGAGAGAGTGGGAAACTTAAAATTGTAGAACCCCCCTCTGCTTGCCCAGCCGGGAAATGAACCCCGGTCAAAAGCACGGACAGGTATATCTAGCACACTTAGTTCACACAGTCGCTCTACAAGTGTCATAGTCTTATCTTCCTCGGAAGATCAACATACAGTTGTATATGAACAGCAAGCAGGCAGCCAAATATCCAAAGCAGTCACAGCGTTTATCGAGGTCCATTACAAACACGTCTATCTACACGAGAACTTTATAGAACAACGCTTTCAACTCGATTCATTTCCCACGATGACTGGCTGTGAAGGAGCTTAATGGGTAAACTCGTATTCATCTAAAGCTATGGACAGTCCACGAGTTGGGTTTGTGTCTCAATCTAGGGTGCGTCCATGCCGAGGAACGCGCACATCAGTCATCACTCTTATTTCAGCACATAGCACATCAGTCATCACTCTTATCTCAGCACATCGCACATCAGTCGTCACTCTTATCTCAGCACATCGCACATCAGTCGTCACTCTTATCTCAGAACATCGCACATCAGTCGTCACTCTTATCTCAGCACATCGCACATCACTCGTCACTCTTATCTCAGCACATCACACATCGGTCGTCACTCTTATCTCAGCACATCGCGCATCAGTCATCACTCTTATCTCAGAACATCGCAAATCAGTCGTCACTCTTATCTCAGCACATCTCATATCACTCGTGGAACAACCTTTCATACCGAGCAGATTGCTCATCACACTTCATACCTGGCTAGAGAAAGCCAGTTTGCACGGAGCATTCGTACTGCATTGTTTCTCAAACCTCTTTTATTTTTTTATTTAAAGATTTTTAATTCTACTTATAAAATATTTATTAAAACAAAAAAAATTGACAGCAATAGTAATGATGGTGATGACATGTCAGCAGCGGCCAAATTTCCACGCCTCTTGTCCCAAATTTCGGGGTACTTTGAAATACAATGTATTAGTTTATATTTTATGTGACTCATCTTCTTCCTAAAATACACTAGGTCTGTAGAAAATTCGTACAAGACAAACGTAGAGGTAAAAGTCGAATTGATAAAAGTTTAAGTAAAATGTGTAATGAACAACACTGAGGGTTTGCTTTGACCTTGAACCAACCAATCAGAGCACCACGCACAACAAACCAGTTTGTTTCTTGTGTCTGATCGGAGTGAAGTGCAGAGAGTGAGGGGCTCGGCATGCACGCCCCCATTTCTTTACATGGGTTTGTTTCTGCAACTTGTGCGATGTGTGGAGATAGGAGTGATGAGCGATGTGTGGAGATAGGAATGATGAGCTATGTGCGGACATAGGAGTGATGAGCTATATGTGGAGATAGGAGTGATGAGTGATGTTGTGGAGATAGGAGTGATGAGCGATGTGCTGAGATAGGAGTGATGAGCGATGTGTGGAGATAGGAGTGATGAGCGATGTGCGGACATAGGAGTGATGAGATATATGTGGAGATAGGAGTGATGAGCTATATGTGGAGATAGGAGTGATGAGAAATTAGCGCGCTCCTCGGCATGCACGTACCCTAGCGTAATTATATAATTCCTTCCATGTATTTAACTTGAAACTTACCACGGATAAACTTATACCACTGCACGATTGATTAACTAGGTTACCATTGGACGATTCAATAATTGGTTCGGTGACCTCAGTGCTATTTGGGTAAAGTGCTCGCCTCAGGACCCAAGGTTTGTGGGTTCAAACCCAGCCGGTTTCGAGCGATTTATCTTGAGTGATAAAAATCCGTAGTACAACTTCCTTCGAAGGAGAAGTAAAGCTGTTGGTCCCATGTTGATTATGGCATGTAAAAGAATCATGGAGGGTGTATTTAAATACTTTTCCCGGCCAAATTGTTAGGCTCTTTCGCGCTTGCTCATAGAAATTATTGTGTGCTGATATAATCATTCAGGTCAAAAAATAGACGTCTGAAATAAATTTTCAAAAATCTATTCTTGATTTCTTTACTCTTATAGGCCTATATAAAAATTGTGACTATAAATAATTGAATGATAGAATTTAGAAAATTTGTACCCAGATTTTCGTGCATGGTTAGTGGGAACCCATTAAAAAAACTAAATAATAACCAGTAGGACTGGGTTAAATCCGGCCGGAATTCTATTCCCGAACTCTTTTTGGCTGATAATCCAGACCAGACGAGTCTGACGCCTTTGTCCACGTGCCCCCTGGTATGGGTGGGTAACATTATATCAACTTTGGGAGAAGGAAGGGTGTTAGCTAGTAAGGAGACCAACAACAGTTTTTCAGAATGTGTGTACCTCAATCGACCTTTCTACAATTAAAATGGTAACTTGTTAAATGACACCGGCAGTTTTACTAAAATGTTTACTAAAGGGTGTGGTCATTTCTCCTCCTTCCTCTCTTAGTCACCTTCAGGGGTGCCCGAACACTCGAGTAACTCCATGACTTGAGGTTCGAGCTCAAGCTATACCGACCAAGAGGCCACCGCCACCGTTAATGCTGTTAGTGCTAACATATACGGAGAGAGGGTGTCATGTGGTCAGTACAACACACCCTCCGGCCGTTAATTTCAGGTTTCTAGACCTTAGACACTACTTCTGTATTCAAGTGGCTCTTCATTTGTCCTCACAAAGTTGAGTCCAACCTCTTTACAGACCCATTGCTTCCCAGAAAAATATGGAAGCACCGGAGATCGAACCCGTGACATTTGGCTCTGTAGCCAGGAACTCTGGCCACGAGAACACAGAGGTGCTCTTTTTATATATATATATAAAGCACTGTTATATTATTGATAGTAGACACGAAAAAAAGTCAACTATCTACATACTAAGACTATTTTATTAATAATTTAGAAAATATTTGCTCGATGCACCTAATTCATCCACAGCAACTAAGACAAAAAATCATACTTTTCTCCTTAGAAAAACCAAATCTTGCTAATGGAATGTTATTTCTTTGTTCCTTTTATCAATCATAGATTGCATATATTTTAGTGATTTATTAATCATACACACTCACATAGCTTTATATAATCCTTATACATAAACTATATTAGCAACTACATAGCTAGAACGTATTAAAATAATATCTACAGAATTGCCAGCTTAATAAAAAAAATAGGGTCTACACTACCTCTGTAATATTTTACCATTACGATTTGATAACATTATATTTGAAGTGTTCACGATTAAAATCCTATCCAACCAAATTTAACCTAGCCTTCCAAGTCTATTAAAGTTCAATTTAAATAAAAAAATTATGGATTTATACGTCTAGAGACTTGTTATTTCCATGGAAAGTTGTCGTGGGTGTAGTATATTGTGGGAAGAAGCTGTAATCAATATACCGTGAATCAGATATAAACATTTTAATCGGTTTGGAAACTAATTAATTTCACTATTTAATTTTTAAAGCAAAATATTTTAATAGTTGACATTTTGTTGTGCTTGATATAATTAATAACGCTGATAGGTGATGTACTTTTATTTTTTAAACAAATTATGACTCAAAAGAGATATTAGACCTTCTACACCCAAATATTTTACGGCAAAAATATTGAATACACTTTTATTCCAATATGCAGAAAATTATAGACCCTACAAACCAAAGTTATCACAATGAGATTCTTGCCTCGCGAGACATGTGATAACGTAATGTGAATCAATATATCTCAAGGTGAACAGACGTGAGAGATGTCTGTCAACTTCTCTTCACAGTTTAATTTCTAAGGTACGTGTTCAACCTCCTTAGTGTTGGAACAGAGTGTTCCGTGGGTGCTGTTGAAACAGGAAGTATTGTAGAAATAACACGGATTTTTTTTAACTAGGGAAGAAATGCTTAATGCATTCAGCAAAAGCTCTCATAGCAGTTGTGAGCCTGGGTTTGTGTTTTTTTTTATCACACTTTTTATTCCAGATTGAGAAATCCGTTGGAAAAATTGATGCATCGATAGGCATATATTCATAAAATTCAATGCAATCTTGGAGTTTATTATAAATTTAATTAGTATCTATGTATGGGTTGGTAATAATTCTATGGAAGGTCAAAAACAGAATTTTTGTGTTTTAATAGAGGAGTCCGCCGTTCGGAGATCTAATATTCTAAAAAAGGAATGTAAAACGAACGTCATAAATACTCTTTGGATTTAGTTCCTGGCATGTTCACTTATTTTATCTGTCTAGTATTGCGTCCCAGATTTGTTTGTTTTTACCACCGCGTCTTACTACCTCTTCAGGTTATAAGCATATATGAGAATTACTTTAAGGGGGTAAAGATGAGGAAGGAAACCTTTTAGAGGTAATATACCCGCGTGGAAAACCACCTTCAGCAGATCCAACCGGGATTCAAACCTTGATCTCCCCGTCTTCAGAAATCCAGCCTAACACGAGAGTGACGCCTTAGACCATTCGACCACTGATGCGGGCTGTCCCAAAAGTGAAATAGTTTCTCCATATATGACCTGAATCATTGTCTCAGCAGCATCAAATTCGCTTACTGCATTCTCGTAAATGTTTCTAATTGGGCCAGTAAGCTATCAATATGTAGGTAAGCATTCACTTAGATTAGTGCCGTCCATCTGGCGGCCCGCGGGTCAATTATGGCCCGCGCTATCTGAAAATATAGCCCTCACAGCATCCTGGAGGGAAATTAAAGGGAAACTATGCTTGCAGATGTGGAATAGCTAATATTTTAAATAAAATTATTTATTTAAAAATTTCATTAATACATTTTATATGCATTTTTTATTAGTAAAAATATGTATAAATATATATATATATATTTATAAGGGTAATTTATTTTGTGGAAAATTTGTGTGCGTGAATATATATATAAATACATTAAATTAGATTTTTTTAAATTGCCAGTAAAATTTGTAAGATTCTACCAAACCAAAAATACAATTTATATATAACAGTTTAAAGTAAATTGTTTATTAAGTGTTGTTTGTAGGCCTAAATAAAGTTTGGGATTACTAAATATATATTCGGCTCTCGATTCAAATTCATAATCAGATTGGTCCTTGGGATAAAAAACGTTAGAGCATCCTAACCTAGATCAATATGTTTGGGGAATGGGTAGTTTGATACTGTAAACACCTCTACCCCCCTAAATAGGGCCCTGAGTTCAGAATGGATGATCTTCGTATGGTCTGCTCTAATAGTAACTTCCGTAGAATGAGGGCATTGAGAGATCCAGAAAGCCAAATATCTGCTCTCTTTATTAAAGGGAAATCACTCTCAATAGAATTATAGAATACGTATTTATCAGTGATCTGTCGTAGTCCAGGAGAAAATAACCCATGCACCGCTATTAAAACTAATGAACCTTATAAACCTCAACATTTCTTCTCTAAAACAATTCCTACATGAGCAACTGAAGAGTAGGCAATTAATTATTTTAAATTTACTTTATGTAAACAGGTTAATCTTCCGTAAAATACACCGTCCAAACTAATTCTGACTCAACCCCAATAATAAATTAAACTTGAACTTATTAGGCTACTAGACCATATTCACAAAGTAACCCATAACATACCATAGGAAGTTTGGCACATTCTCCCCAAAAATCGACCCTTTTGGACAAATCTGTATTCTATACAGGACGTTTGGCGCAGTATTAGTAATTATATAGGAAGTTTTTGGAACAAACAAGATAGTAAGTATGGATTAAATAAGGATAAACAGAATTATTTATTTCATTTATGTAGACCTAGCCTTACATAATATACTATAACGTAATCTAACCTAACTATCCTTCAAGCGAATTCCTTTAATTTTTGCAGATTTAACCTTTCAAAACCTAATCCAACCTGACCATCAAACGATAGCCTTTCATTTTTGCGGACCTAACCTAATATAATATAAACTAGTCTAACAACTAGACGATTTAGTTTTAGTTTGAAAAATCTAATCTAGCCTAACGTAACAATCAAGTGATTGGACAGACACTGGCTATAGAAACGTGAGTCATAAGTAAACAAACACACAAGGTAGGATTAGCAGGTGTTTTCACAACCATTCCTAAACGTCCTCAAACCAACCTAGTCCAAACTACGCTTGTATTTCAGCCAAGATAGTTTTAGATTGCACCAAACGTGCTACTCACCCATAATCCCACAATTTAATAAAACTCCAGTCCAAATGATTGAAGCTGAAGCAATCATGAACTTCCACATGTGCTTTTGGTAATCATCAATTAACTATGCCTTACTACTCGTTGGGGCATACTACACTAATAGAAATAGGGCTAAGTAAGGTAGAATTTAAAGGAAATGTTCGCACATCTACGTGGAAGGAGTGTGTAAAATCATTTAGGAAAAAACTCCTTGGTACATTCGGCCAGGTTTCGAACTGCTACCTTATGTCAATGGCAAACCAGATCATAGTATTATGTCTTAGTTTATGTGCCCAGCAATGTTATAGTAAATAGAGGGTTTCAAACTTTAGTGGATGAAGGGCTAAATTAAGACAACTTCGACCTTTGTAGAACAATACAGGTTGCGTTCAGGGAGCAAGGGGTGGAAAGGAAATTAATCGCTTTCCCTTTGAGTACGCTGTCAACAAAGCGTTTCTAGTTAATTCAACCTTGTCGTCGAGCTGTCAAAGTAGTTTCGGAGAATTTCCCTTCTACAGTATATTCAACGTATTTACTACTTGCAGAAATTGATGTAACGTCTATTCGGCCCTGAATGAATGCTCTAACTACCACGGAATCCAAACCGAAAGCATTGGAATATCGTCCCTCTCCTAGGGATGGAAATTTTCACAAACACATCGACCTTCATTCGAGATATCGCAAGTTACCCTTCGTTAGCCCTGAAATACATCAAGCTAAACTTGAATGGTTCCACTATGGCGCAGTTTATAAGATAGGGTCATAGTGTAGTCCGTCAAGGTTAAACTGATAATTTTCAAGATAGACGTTAAGATATAACCATCAAATTAAATCAACTCATCGATTGTTTCCGATATTTTGAATTGTATTGGTCTGTAAAACTTAAACGGCGCTATTTTGCAACTTTTTTAAAAATAAAGTAAAGCAAAAGGAGGTATCGGAAATAATGATGTGCTTGGTTTTTTTTATATAAGAGATGAATATAGAAATGAATAACTATTTTCAAAAACACCTCCGTTCACTTTTAAATGTTTTCTTTAGCTGTTAAAATATCAAACAAGCTTAATAAAAAATAGGAAAATATCGACTCAGTACAATTAGGGAAAAACATTGTTCAATTCATCGCATTCACAAACCTCAAAGCATAGTACAATAAAAAATATATATATACCGCTAAATATATCGGTATAAGATACACTAAAATATCGTAGTAATATATATAAATACAGATAGTAAAGGAGAATAGTATCAAAATATCTCTAAACGGATACGAGTCTAGCTGCTGCTATTACGTTTGAATGAAAACATATTTGTTTTAAATGGGAGCACTATTCTATATTATTTCACTAGTATGAAAAATGTTTATGACATATTTTTAGATTATGTTGAAATTGTTTCGCAACACACTGATACTAAAACGTACTAGTTACAAATTTATAAACAATGTTTAGTCTAAAAATTGCTTCCGATATTTGGTTTAAAAAAAAATTTTAAAATCGTATTTGGAGCAGCGTTTTCCATAATATAGATTTCTTTAATATTTTTTTATTTTTTTAAATATGGTAACTAAATAATTTTTTAGTTAAATATAAAATATAACATCAATATATATATAGTGTATTTAATGAGATTAAGTACTTAGAAACAATTGTAACTGTCAATAACGATTTAAGAGTGGAAATTAAGAAAATAATTCATTTGGGAGATGCGTGCTACTACTCGGTCAGTAAGTTGTTGACATCTCGTCTGTTGTCAAGGAATATAAAACTCAGAATATACAAAACAATAATTTTACCAGTTGTCCTCTATGGGTGTGAAACGTGGTCTCTTACCTTACATGCCGAAAAACAAAATTAGGGTGCTCAAAAACAAGGTGCTTGGGAAGATAATTTGGTCCAAAAAGGTATGAGTCTACTAAGGAGTAGAGGAATTTACATAATGATGAGTTACATACCCAGTACTCACCACAATACGTTGTTAGGATAATCAAGTCTCGCAGATTGCGGTGGGCAGAACATGCATCACGAATGGGAGATTTTAGAACCTTGTTCGGGGTGTTGGGAAGACCTAGACGCAAATGGGAGGATAACATTAGAATGGACCTGAAAGGAATAGGTTGTAATAAGGTGGACTGGATAGAATTAGCTCAAAATAGAGATAGTTGGCGTACTTTTGTAAGTGTTGCAATGAAAGTTCAAGTTCCTAATACCATAGAGTAAGTAATTATGTAATAAATAGGATATAAATCACATTTCACTGTACTATGTTATTAAGTAGGTTATGCTGGCGGTATTTGATTTTGTTTAAGTGCTTGATATTTACCTTTAAATTAAATTAAGTTTTGTTAATAAATGTGAATTACAAATTTCCAAAAATAAACATTATTCTACTAAAATTGAAAGCTGTCTCCATAGACAGATGCATGTGTAACCAAACACCTCCATTTTGTATTTTATTCTAAGTCTGTTGCACTTGAGAAAATTATTTTCATAGCCTCGTTTCCGCTCCTGTTGTACGCGAATGCAAGTGGTTTTGTATGTATTCCTCCCAGTTTTTATTTTTTTATTTTATACACTTTAAATATTATGTAGTGATAAATAATTTGTTTTTAAAATAAAGCTCAATTTAAGCGCCATGTTTTATAATTAGGGATGATTGATTCAAAGATAACTCAAATATGGTATTCCAGGTGTTTGTGTACTCAACCTGTAAATACACAATGAATAAAATATAGCCAATCTGCCAGGGAAATAACTTGTACCAAAACAACATGCTAGTTACCGGCTTCGTTGGTCACATGGGATAAGGTGTCACTCTCGTGGTAGACTAGACTGCCTATGACCAATAGATTGGGGTTAGAATTCCAGTCAAGTGGACATAGGGTGGTTTTTCCAAGGTGGCTAAATTGTTTTTACTTTCCATCTACGCAAATTCGGGTACACTTTCTTTAAATTCTACCTTCCTCATGCTTAACACAGTAACTCAAACTTAGCCAGGAGTAACAATTTCAATTTTAGCCACCCCTTTTTTTTAAAAAAAAAGCATAAGCATCTATTACAAGCTAGATAACTAAAGTTTGCTTTATTGGAAAATAGAAGAAATCACCTATGTGTTTCATGTGATGATGATGTAAAAGGTATCGAGCTACCGAGGCATATGTAGATAGTTCTAGGATTGCCGCTAGAGAGCAGATGAAACTGGTGGAGTGGAAATAAGTTGCCGATCGAGCCAATGTGACCTGACTGGTGTTTTATTATTGCTCCTGTCGAGTTTCGCTGTTAGAAAAACAGCTGTTGCAACAGCGGCGAGGATAATATACAGTATAATCATTTTGGTAGGCAGAGAGGAGTTTTAGACAGTATAAATATTTTTATTTTTATTTTGATAACACATTTCACTATTAGTGTTTTACAGTATTTGGCAAAGGTGAGAGCTACAGAACACATGACTTAACGTATAAATACGTGCAAGTAGAAATAAATGTATTCAAACAATTTAAATCATATTAAGTAATTAATTGAAAAAATAGTTCAATAAAGCTAATAACAGACTGAAAAATGCAAAATATACACAAACGCAAAATGCTAGATCGGTAATAATTGATAATTTTTACGTCAAAATTTGGTAAAAATTATGATATATATTTTCTAAATAAAAATACTTAGTTTACTTTGACCTTAGTCCAATCCCATTTATTTAAGAGGAACCTTTTTTTACAGTTATAAAAGTTAATGAATTAATTATCATATATTATTTTATCCGTAAAATCATGTGACGTCACATTTTATATAAATACCTAGTAAATGCTATATAAATTAATAAAATGAAGAGTTTGTCTGTCATGAGTGTTGCGCGATATCTATCATAAGCATAGGTCTGAAATTTTAAAATTAGTAGCCCCTGTGCACGAACATGTGTACCTTGAAGCTGGAATTTTAAATTTTTGATAAGATATTTTAAAATGTATTCAAATCAAAACTGGGTCGGAAGAAGTAAACTGAAGAGAGATTTTTTTCTGTCTGTTTGAAGTAAAAAAAAACCGCGTTACTTGGGGTAGCAACGCAATTCATTGCATGTTTACCCCTGCTAATAGCTGTTAACTTCTGCTAGTTAGTAATAAAGTAAGATGTTATCAGTGTTTATATTAATTCAGCTATATTTGTATTTCCAAACGTTCTTTACTACCAGAATCCCACTATAGATTAATTCTTTTACAATATGTTTTCTGTGGTGTGACAAGTTACCATGTCAGCATACCTCATTTAATTAACCTAATTGTAGACTACATGAGAAATTAATTTATTTAATAATTATTGTGAGTATACAATTCGAAGTTTTCTCCTGAGATGTTGTTCAAACATCCGGAGAAGCTCACGCACGCACATTTTCTAGCCCTTCAGCTGTCTAGTGTCGCCCACCCATAACATCTGGGAGAACGCACATTTACTTGGGAATTAATTAAAGTGTGATTTTCCCGTTGTTTTCCGCACTGAATTTATATGCAAGAGCTAGAATCAGCCTACAATTATTTCTGTAAAAGTATCTTATATAGATATGTAGATATCTCTTACATTCCACATTCAAAATGGAACCGACGTATTTGCCTCTCCTACACCACGGGTTTTTAATCGCTTGATAAAAATCTGTTGGCCTAGGCTCGGTTTGAACCCGCGAACAACTAATTTTAAGGTGAGAACTTTATCCCAAGACCACCGGGGCCGTAATTTTATTTTATTTTGCACCGTGTTCAAATTATACGCCTACGTACTAATCACATTAATGTGTTAGGTACTAGGAAGGCTTAGTTAATAAGAAGTGCACCCGCATTTACGTGGAGGTATGGCGGGAAAACCATTTAGGAAAGAAAGCTCAGTGCACCCGACTGTAACCTAAACCCGATCTTCCCATCTCTGACAATATAGGCGAGATTAGCGCGTTAGGCCACGCGGCCACCGAAGCGGGTAAAGCCATAATTCATTTATGTCTTGTATAAAGGAGATATAGCTTATAGTAAGAAGGCGTACATGTCAGTAGTCGTCACATAAATTATTGATATCTGCAAGATTAGTTACAGGTGAAGCTTATCAAGAGTAAACAAGATAAAAAACAACAGATAACGAAACACTAAGTCACCGGCAAAGCTAATTTACTAATTATTTGTCCATGAAAAATATTAATCGATTTAGTTTTCTCTACGTTTCGGTGAAATTTGATGACGAATGCAATAAAAGAGAAGACGTCAAATCCTGATCAGTGAACAAAATTAACATGATTAATAGTGAGATGCCCACTTTAGTGGGTGAATGGTCTAAGTCGTGTTGGATGGCGTGCTGTAGACGGGGAGGTCAGGGTTAGAATCCCTGTTGAGTCTGCTAAGTGTGGTTTTCCTTAGATGGTTTTTCACTCTGCTGCTACGCAAATGCGGGTATATTACCTCTAAAAAAAGCTTTCTTTCTCATCCTTGCCCCATTAGAGTAATTATCATGAATGCGTACAACCTGAACAGGTAGCAAAACGCAACGATAAAAAAAACTGAGATGATTCTGGTGGATTAAACTCACAAATAAATAAGGAATCTTAATAAAGGAGGTAGATATTAACTAAAATATACTAGTGTTCACCTTGGGTGTGGAAGCAAAACCAAATAATTTTAGAAAAATGTCATAATTTTCATTAATTTTCAGCTGGAGACTGACGCTCAGCCTGCCAGTTCAAAGTGAAGTTCGATTTGATTATGAAAAATATCAAACATTATATTTAAATTCTATTATTCTATTAAAAATGAGATTATGTATCTTGAATGCTTAAAATAGTTACTAAAACTATTGAACCGTCAAACAAAACATAATAAAAATAAAGTTTTCAATTATAAATGATTTACGGTAAAACATGAGATTAAAGCCACTAATGATTGGTAAAACACTTAATAATAATATTAGTAAAACAACAATCGTAATTATAACAATAATTGTAACAATAATGAATTAATAAAAATAGTAATAAATATATATTCGTAAATGATAATAACAATGATAATGAAAATGTGTTAGAAATATTTTATAAATAACTAGCATTAAAGTAACCGGCTTGACCCGAGAGCAATATTTAGGGTGAAATGGATTAAAAGGTTGCAAATGTGTAAAAAGTGTTAAAAAGGATAAAAAGGGCAAAAGTTAAATCTATTTTTAAAAGATTAAAAAGTATATGTATAAAGAGTAAGAAGTGAAAAAAGGATTAAAAGAGTAGAAAAGGGAAAAAGGTCAAAAGAGGTATTATTTTAGAGTATAAAGGGTGGAACTTTAAAATGGTGTCAATCCAATTAAATTTGTTCTAGCATTTCTTACCCCACTTACCGTTTTCCCCCTTTTAACCTTTCAACTGCTTACCTTTTCTACCATGTTTACAATTTTGCCTCTTTTGCCCCTTTTAACCCTTATCCCTTTTAAATTTCTACTATATATACTATTTACACTTTTTAAACTTATTGCCCTTTTGCCATTTTTTGCCCTTTTGGTCTTTATGCCCTTACTACCCAGTTTTCCCTTTTTACCCTTTTAATCCTCTTTACACATTTACCCTTATTACCCATCCTTTTAAAAAAAGTTAATTGTACTTACTTTTAGCCCCTTTTGCACTTTAATCTAATTTACAATAAGTACGCACTCGGCTTAGCTTGTAATAAATTCTAAAGTAAATTGGGTACAAAGGTTTAAAAGGTGTAAAAATGCAAAAAGGGTAAAAAAGAAATCCATCTTATAAAATTGAAAGGGGGAAAAAATGGTAAATAAAAAGGTTAAAAAATATAAAATAATTAAAAAGGTAGTAAAGGAAATAAGGGAAAAAAGACAAAAGGAAGAAAATGTCAAAACTGTCAAAAAAAGCAAAAAAAAATTAATAATAATATTTAATTTATAAAGGTTTAAAAAGAAAAAAGGATAAAAAGGCAAAAACTACAGCCAATAAAAATATAAAGGTTATCAAGAATAAAAGGGGTAAAAGAGATTAAAAAAATATGAAAAAGGTAAAAGGTGCCTCAAGGACTGAAAGTGTAAAAAGGGTTTAAAGACTCTCAATAGGTTATCAAGGTGAAAAAATGGTAAAAAGTACATCTTATCAAAATTTTAAAATTCTAACTCCCCCATGTTCTTGCACAGGGGCTATCATAATAGCCCGCAATGCACAACTGTATGAAATGTAGTATTAAAATATCTAGCAGCGTTAATATATCTTAATTTTTCTGTTCTTGATTAATTTTTTTTAAATCTTTTCAAAATTTTAAAATCCCTGCTATGAGGTACACAGCTCACGTACAGGGGCTAATAATTCTTAAATTTCAGACCTCCGCTTCTGGTAAATATCATGCAACTCCCATGACAAACACATAAATCCTTCATTTAATTAATATAATATATAGATAGATATAAGATAGATAACTATTCTTAAAGTTTAATAAATAGCAAAAGTTTATTCTTGTGACTTTAAACATAATTTTTAGAAATTTGTGGAATTTTATTAGGACAATAAAACCCAGCTCTTGATGTGAATAATTTGTAATTTAATAACTCTATTTATTGATTTGGTATGAAAATGAAGTGGGTTCCATTATGGAATGTCTTTAAGTGATTGAATAAAAACCCAGTCATAATTACGAGCTTAATAGGGAGGAGGGAAATCTGTGCATTTATTGTATCCATTGTACAATAGAATATTATATCAACAAAATTATAAAAAAACTATGTAATATTTTTAATAAAAAAAATATTATTGTTAATTATATGTATTGGTACAAAGAAATATAAAACCAAATCTAGTATATATTTGAATACCTGATTCTAAATAGTTATAATACTATAAATTCTCTATTGAGTCGAAAGTTTGGGTGAAGAGATATTGTGCTTGATTCTGACCCTACACAAACTAATACTGGATATATTTTTCGTTCTTTTTATTTTTGGTGAGAAGTTTGGCCATGATAATTTTTTCACGCTCATTTAAAAAAATAAGAAAATATGAATTGCTCTATTATTTCTGTAGAGATGAGGTGAAGACATTCAGAGTTTTTAAAAAAAACTTACTAAACTAAAATACGTCTGTACATAGTGCTTTCCATGGAGGGTTTTAATTTAATTAAAACCTGTTGGGTTTGCACTCCTTACACACTTCTTGTAAGAGGGTTAATGTTGCTGGAAATTTTAGAAATCTTTTTTTGAGGTTCTTGCCAATTAATTAAATACGCGCGATTACACGAAAAGAGTCCTCCCTCCATCTGTGCTTCTTGTTACGCCGTAAAATATCCACGCGCATGGCCTTATTATCTTTGAACTTCCTATTATGTCGGGAAATATCTACTCACGTACCATGGGGGCCTATAAATAGGTGATAAGGGACGGGGGGTTGAAGCCTATCATGCTACAATATTTACTTTTTTGTTAATTTTTATGAAAAAATGAAAAATTGTGTATTTATGTTTTGACTGCAATTTGCTATTTACAACTTTGAATCGTCATTATCAGAGATAAAAGATAATAATGATTAAATGTATATTTCCTCCCACTCCCGCTTAATCATCTTTCTTTTCATTTAGTTCTGTTCAATAAGCTTACGAAAAATGTAATGTTTATTTTCAATAGGTTCAACTACAACTAAATTTTATATTTTTGTTAAATTTTCAGAAACTTTATTTTTTTACGAAAGTTGGCCCTTGAAACTCATATAATTAGTGCAGAATTATGTTCAGATAATCTAAAATTCCCTACCATAAAGCTAAAGTCATGAAATTTTCTCTCAAGAAAGGGGAGGGGGGGGGACTTGTCATTCCATTGGCAGATGGGACTCAAAATCCACCCCCCATTTGGAAAACTCATATGAGCGCCCTTGTCACGTAATCCTCATATCACTGAACTTATTGTTTTGTCGTGAAATATCTTCACAACCATACTTCCTATCTTTAATCATATTTTTATGTCGTGAAATATTTTATCACGCTTTTTTCTTATCTCTAATCTTTTGGTTTCTGTCGTGAAATATCCTATCAGGTTTAGGGATATGGTATCGAAAGAAAAGTATCGTTACTGTACTCATTAAAAGTCAGATACCATACTAGTTTCGAAAGAAAAGTATCGATAACAGTAAGTATCGGTGTCGAAATTTTAATCCGGAAAATAATGTTTTCATCTAATAATAATAATTTTAGTTCTTCCATCATAATAGTTGTATTTTCATATTTATTTAAAACACTGAAAATTTTAATGGTTTTTAATACTTTAAAACCAATTTTACAAGATGCTTTTTTTGCTATCCAACTACTTAAAAAGCTTCAATAATTCGCTTTTGGGAGGTGCTGTTTTTTAACTAATTTCGTCGTTTGTATACTCCATTGAGATATACTATTAACTATTGGCAAACAATATAAGAATGGACGCCTTGCTTCATCTGCTTAAACAACGCACATAAACTTTTCTGTTCCGTCTGCTTGCGGCACCCTTTATTTGACTAAGTTAATTGAGTTCTACAAAAGCGTCTTTTGTTTAGTTTGTGATGACCGTGCTCATTGATAAAGGAGGGGATAGTAGACTGGTCGCTAGTCTTCCGGTCAGGCATTGATAAACAAAGATGAAAAAACAGCTATGAACTTGATGAGCTAAAAGAGAGTGAATGATGGAGTTGCTTCTTGCGTGTCATGCAGAAAATGAGCAAGAATTGAGAAATAGTGCCATTGGTTCTTTCTCCACAGTCCACCCTGGTGAATATTTAGTCCTAGCATGAGTGAAGATAGCAAAATAGTTGTTCCTTTCGATACCGTTCCGATACCGGAGTGTGAATACTAATATCAGTAAAAGTATCGGAAAAAAGTATGGAGTAAAAAAATGCTAGTATCGAAAGGAAAATATCGATATTATTAAAGTATAGATACTGTTTTCACATCCCTAATCAGGCCTCCTTATCCCTAAACTTATTGTTAGGTCGTAATATATCTATGCACGCGTGATTTCTATTTCTAAGCTTCTTGTTCTGTCATAAAATATTTTATCACGCTTCCTTCTTGTTATGTCGTGAAATATCTACGCACTCGTATATCTTATCTCTCAACTCTTGTTCTGTCTTATTTATTTAAGTTAATTTTAGTAATCAGAGAAAGGCAAAATTACCGTGAATCAAGTAGATGTAGGTATTAAGAAATACATATATTTTTACTATTGTGTGTAATTGTGTGTATTTGTTTACAAAAAAATGCGCATAGCTTTATAAAACGGCGATTATTCAACCCTTTTCAACTCACCGCACGCCGAATAAGGCACTAAATTGGTCAAGGCACACCATCAGTTTTGTATAGGAGAGATTATGTCATTAAAAAACAAGCAATTAAAGTTATGCTTAAAACTTCAATATCAAAATTTTAATAATTGTGTTATTTTTTTAAATAATGTTGATCATGAATTTTTAAATGTTTTTTACAATTTTTTTTTCTTGCTTCTTTTCGAAGTTCCCTAAACTCACACTGCACACTTGCTGACCCTTCGTGGCCCACCGGTTGAAAAATACTTATATTAGATATGAATAGTTTCATTACATAGTTATGTTATCATTATAATTACTTATTTTTCATTTCTGTTATTGACTGCACTTGATAATGTCACAGAACAAATTACCTGAGACAAACGACTCTATTGAGTAATGTCGAGGAATGTTGTCACAAGAATGGATGGGATGGTTCAAATAAATGTGAGATTCAAAATGCCATGACAATGTTATAACTTATAACTAGCTGAAAGCTCTCATTAACTTAACAAAATTTAAAACCTATTTATAAAGGCGGCTATGTCCAGCAAAACTTACTTACTATTTGGCATTAGGAACTTAAAAGGTTCATTGCCGCAATTACAAAAGTACGCCACCTATCCCTATCATGAGATAGTTCTATCCAGTCCACCTAATTACACCCTGTCTATTTCGGGTCCATTATAATGTTATCCTCCCATCTGCGTCTAGGTCTTCCCAATGGTCTCTTCCCAATGGGCTTACCAGTCAGTACCCTGAACAAGGCTCTCCCATTCACGATGCTTGTCCTGCCCATCGTAATCTATGAGATTCAATTATCCTAGCAATGTCTTGGGATAAGTACAGGGTGTTTATTTCATCATTATGTAACCTTCTCCACTCCTCAGTATCTTCATCCTTTTTGAACCAAATTTCTTCCTAATTACCTTGTTTACGAACACGCTAAATTTGTTTTCGTCATGTGAGGTAAGAGACCAGTTTCACACCCATGGTAAACCTATGGTTTTGTACATCCTAAATTTCACATGTCTTGATAATAAATATTATGCATGCTCAAAATAATACGACTGCTATAATTTTATATAATTATTTACAGCAAGTAAACTTAATTTAACTGCTAATCTTACAAAAAATTAAAACATTTCATTTGATAAACTTGGATATTGTGGTGCATTAATTTATAAATTCAGATAGAGGTTCATAAAATAAAAAATAGTTTAATTAAATCCTTGTTTGGTATTATATTTCCTTAAATGAAAAATTTATTAAAGAATTGACAGACAAAACAAAAACAAATCACTTTATTTCGATCAATAACAAATTTTTATTACATAATTAGAAATGTCAAATTTAAATAGTGTGCCTTTAAATCAAACTATTAATTGTGATGATAATATTTTAGTGGAAACAATGAATGATATGATATAAATAGTATGTTACACACATGGTATAATATATAATAATTATTATTATTATTATTAGCACCGCGTCTTACTACCCGTTCGGGTTATACGCACTTACGCTAATGTGCAATGGTAGGGTGATTGTGAGATGAAATGGAGGACCTACAGTTTAACGTGGAATCCGAACCACGGTGGAGGCCTGGCATTCCTCATATTCACAAGTTGTGATTAATACACATCTTGTCAGAGGTGAAGGAAGGGTTTGGCAATCAGATAAATCTGTGCCGGGACCGAGGATTGAAGCCCGAACCCTCAGCATAGAAGTCTGACACCTTACCCCTAGACCACCAGGTCACCTATTATATAATAATGATAAAATAAAATACGATTCAATTATATACAAAATAAATTTACCTCTGTATAATATATTGTAGTTTTATTCATTTTAGTCCTGAAATGTATTTTATTTGGTTTAAATTAAAATACTTTTGACTAAAGGTCCTAATTGATTGTTTATATTACATACTTTACAAAACACTGTGCTATAAATGATATTAAGGCCAATTTGTTCATGTTAACTGGTACATGTAATTATATAAATGTAATAATCAAGGTCGTAATAAGCATCATTGAGGAAAATATAGGCACCACAGCACCTGAAATTAATAAAATAAATATATACATAATACATATATCACAAAAATATATCAATACACCAATCAAAAAGAAAAAATTACCATGTTTTGCACTGATAAATAAATAGCTGAATAAAACTATTCACTTTATCTACGTTCCAGCAATTAAGTTTTTCGAATAAATTATACAATTTTTAATGAGCACGTGAGTCGTAACTCATAAGGGTGGGTAGTTATGTGTTAATTAAAGCTGTACTAGAAATTTAAGTATATTTTTATAAAGCAGCCCTCCTTCTACCTTATTTTTTATTCATTCGATACTGGTTCTAGTTTCAACCTCACTTCGTAAAAGTTACGGGCTTCCATTGCATAAATTCTAAAAACCCGCCTCGGTGGGCAAATGATCTTAAGGCATCATTCTCGCAATATACTGGAATTTCAATGACGGGATATCGTGGTTCTAGTCCCAGTCGGTGTTCTGAAGGTTTTTTTTCTTAATTAGATTCCCTCCTTGCAAATTCGGATACAATTACTATATTTTAACCTTCCTCATAACTAACACTTTATCATGATTAATTTCACATGCGTATAGCTCTGATGGGTGGTAAGACCTGATGACTAAATAAATGAATAAATCTAGAAGTTATATTTATACAGTTTTTTTCAAGGTTATCCTAGCCTGGAGATACTGGGATAAGGTAAGAGCTAGCAAGACAAACTACCCCTGTACACAACTTAAGAATGCATGCTCTCACGCAACCACTCCAGTGGTCACATGGTCTAAGGTGATACTCTCGAAGTAGATTAGACTGCCGATAACGGGGAGATCAAGGTTCAAGTCTCGGTCGGGTGTACTGAGGGTGGTTTAACTAAAATGGTTTTACACTATCCCTCCACGCAAATGCGGGTACACTTCCTAGTAATATAACCTCACTAATCCCTAACACCATAAAGATAATTAGTACATAAGCCTATAGCCCGAACGGGTAGTAAGACGCGGTGCTAAAATAAATGTTATCACGCCATTCCTACAGTATCTTTCTGCTTTAATAAAACGCGCAATAGAATGCAGTACTATCATAATGTGATACTATAGGCCATGGCGTAAGCCCACGATCGAACTATACCGATTGAGCGGCCGCCGCCGTTAACGATCATGATGGTGTTAGCATTTGCGTACAGAGCATGTCATGTGATCAGCACAACAAAACCTCCAGCCATTAACCTCAGTTTTCTAGTCCGGAGCCTCTACTTCTTTATTAAAGTAGCTCTCACTTGTCCTCAAGAGGCTGAGTTTTACCCCGTTCCAAACTCACAGCTTCACAGGAAATCTGGAAGCGCCTGGGATCGAGCGCGGGACCTCAGGATATGTAGCCAGGAACTAGGACTACTAGATCACAAAGGTTGTTAGTATCAACAACTTTGATTGCTACATCGGTGGGCTCGTAGACTAAAATGTAAGGCTCATTAGGTCTGATTTCCCTCTGATGGAGGATTTCAAGGCTCTAATCTCATCCAGGTGCACTTAGGATGTTTTTTAAAGCTTTCCCACTCCCTCTTCACGCAAATCTGAGTGAGTTTACTCTAAATTCTACCCTCCTCATCCTTACAACATTAATGTAATTTAAAAAATTAGTATAGCCCGGACAGGTATTAATGCGGAGTGAAAAAACACATAGGTTGTTTAAAAAAAACGTTAAGTATAAATTACAATTACTTGCTTTTATTGGCCATAATATGATTGGTTACCCTCCTCGCACCCCCCCCCCCCNCCCCCAATGGAATATTTAGCCCTCAAATTTAAAATAGACGTGAAATAGAAATTCACACACATTATTATATTTGTGGACTAACTAAGAGTACAATAAAAAAATTAATTTCAGTTTTAACAAAAGTGTACATTCATTTCTGAGCATATTATATTATTCCAAACATAATTTAAACAAAAACTATGACTAAAATTTATACTTACTTCGAAATTATATATATTTATGTTTTTATTTTCAATAAATTTTACATAAGATAGCGTAATTGCATCAATTTCATACTAACATAAATTAGAACAGACCTTTCCTCTCTTTCAAAATAAGGTGTCTTACCTGACGTCCGGAAGGTTATGCTGATAACATCCGAATCTGTCTCGTCAGGAAAGATGGCCGACACGTTGACCGTGTAGTCGGTGAGTGTCTTGAGATCAGAGAGTATTGTCGTGGTCAAATTGCTGCTCAACGTACTGCAACTAGGCTCACCAAGAGAGTTCTGTTCCAGATGGCATACTCTATAGTTGGAAAGGCAGGGCGACATCAGATACACTGGTTGCCATGACAACGTCACGTTACTTGGATTGATGATCCCAACAGTCACTGACTCGATCAAGGCCGTTTCTGGGAGAATTAACAAGAGAAGAAGTTAAATCATGTCAATATAGTCAAATTATAAATAACGCAACACCTGTAGATGAGAGATCTAATAATACCAAGGAATTAAGTTATGTATTTTCACCTTATAAGATTATTATTAGCACTGTGTCTTACTACCCTGTTCGGGTTATACGCACTTACGCTAATGTGCAATGGTAGGGTCATTGTGAGATGAAATGGAGGACCTACAGTTTAACGTGGGATCCGAACCATGGTGGAGGCCTGGCAATCCTCACATTCACCATTTGTGATTAATACACATCTTGTCAGAGGTGAAGGCAATCAGATAAATTTGTGCCGGGACAGAGGATTGAACCCCGGACCCCCAGCACAGAAGTATGACACCTTACCCCTAGACCACCAGGTTACCTCACCTTATAAGAAAATCAGGCAAATGTGTCTTTTTGAATTATTACAATCGCTTTTATTTGGCTATTTTGTAACTGGTAGATCATATATTTACCATAAAGCCTTGGCGGCAAGGTGTATCCCATATTAAAATATTTTCCAAGCTTTCGGGAGTCACGTACCCCTTCTCGGGAACATGGCCTAACCAGTGTACCCCTTCCCAGCTCCTCATAAAAACGGCCCAAATTCCTGATAAGTATAAATAGAACTTCTAAATGTTAATAAACCTTTAGAGATGGGCTGAACAAATCCGTTAAAGATGTAAATAAAGGCTTCTAAAATACAATACATCAATTCAAAATTTGCGTTAATTTGTTTATTATACTTATTAATAATAAAAATACTTTATTAACTAATAAAATCCAGTGGTATGCTACGTACTTCAGTTTGTAAAACACTGACATATGGGATGATCTGTTTATACCATACATATATGGTATAACATATAGCCTATATGTATAGTATATATATATATATACATAGCAGAATTTTTCGTATTTGTGATTGTGTGTCGAGATAAACCTAAGACACCTCTACTAGATGAAATGGAACGTGTGGTGCTATATTCATTATTATGTTTCAGTAATAACGTACTGTATATTACTTCGTTTCACCGGGGCTGAGGAACAAAATTGAGTTTTCAATGGATTATGTTCGTTTTTGAACTCAGTTTGTGGTCTGGGTAATGTTTTGTTTCAAACCATGTTTATTTATTTATGGTTTGCCATAAAACAGTTAGGGATTGCCATAGCTAGCTTGGTATTGTACATAGAAGAACGCATTAAAGAAAAGACGACAGCTGGATGCTCAACATCCTAAGTAATATTAGTTATTGTTGCGGCTTACCCGTATGAAAAACGGATCGAACTGCTTATGTAACATATAACAAAGATTTGTAATAGAGAACCTTTATGTTTATTTCTCAGCACTGGACCCAGAAAATGAAAATTTTCACTACCAATATCATAGCTTTCGTATTCCCACAACTTCTCTCATGGATTCCAACGACAAAAATCTCGTTGGCTACTTACCTGAGTTGTTTGTATGGATCTGTAAAATATCTGACATGGTTGATTCGACCAAAGTGGTCACATAGAAGCCGGTATTGTAGTATGTACAGGCAAACAATTCGTGAGCTTCTAATTTAACTTCTGTTTCTGTCCCATCCAGGCACATACTCCCAAATTCTGCTTCCATGCAAGCTACCATATGGATGGTACAGAGCGAGTAGGATGGCAATGTATGCGCCTCTAATATTATTGAGCTGCTATTCACTGTTCTTGAGATATTTATGACATTATCTGAAAATAATAAGACAAAATTAATTAACAATAGCTGCCCTTTGCTGATTTAAAAAACGTTGTTCAATCTTCCTTTCATAGGATGAAGCTTATCTGGTAGATAGAAACACTGATGGATATACTTTAATGTATTCATACGTCAAGTCATATGATATTCAGCTGTCACTTTTAATAGATATTATCAATACCAATAAAATAACACTAATAAAATAGTATAATGTTATCAATATGGACTGAATATGGAGTTTGAAATATTTTAAAATGATATTCTTACCAATAATTTTTGTTTGATGATATTACATACAACATTGGTACTTTTCTCGATAGTTTTAATTTTAGTTTTCAATCACTAGCTAGCTCTACAAATAATTCTAGAATCATTATTATTATAATATATTATACTTTGAAATGTGTTTATAAATTAAATCCCTACACCTTATCTCTGTCGGTAGCGTGTCTGCCTACTGAACTATGGGTCCTGAATTCGATTCCCGACATGGCTAAAAAAAAATATTGTTTGTGAAATGTAGGTTTTCCCTCTCACAGTGATGAAGTAACGGTCAGGGACTGGGTGTTGTGTATGTTTTAGATTTAAGTAAATTTATGAGTCATGTGCTGATTTAATCAGCCGGCTCGAAAAATGCGCATTAATACCTCAAATAATAATAATAATATGAATATAAATATGAATATGAATATGAATGAAAGGGGAACTAAAATTATCTTACCAATAAAAAATTCTGGATAGTAAAGATGAGTCGTGAGAACGGGGTTTGATCTTAGCCCATCGATACTAAAGGCCGTCACAGTGGCGGTGTAATCGACACAATGTTGAATTTGTTGAATCGCGGTGAAACTCGTCACCTCCGCAGTCACGTTGATACAACTCGCGGTCGTGTTGTGATGGGTGGTGACCGCCAAACACACTTCATAGCCTTCTACACACTCTTGGCTAGAGTTGGAAGCTGTCCATTCAATGATCGCCGGGGAAGTTGAAACATTTAGGCTCAAACCGCTGACTGGCTCAAGTTCTGCAAACAAGGAAATCACAGTTTAGTGGAAAGATAATTAATGGATGGGTAAGGGAGGAGGGCTCATTTGTGCTAACTTTATTCAACCCCATGGCATGTCACACACGAGGTACGTACGTAGGTATATCTCATTGTTCGTGTTTAGGGGAATTTGAGCTGGTGAGCTGGCTCACATTCTCACCAGATTCCAGTTCAATTTTGATCAACCCTTCCCCGGAGGTATATTATTATTATTATTATTATTATTATTATTATTTATTCCTCACCCTGTATCACTCCACATTCAAATCATACCTATAGGAGCTAGCTTTACTAATGTTCTAGGGATGATGAGTGTTGAATTTAGAAGAATTGTACCCAAATTTGAGTGTGAAACTATTAAGGGAAAAACCACCCTCAGTACACCCGACCGGGATTCAAACCCCGGTCTCCCCATCACCATCAGTTTGGTTTATTAGACCAGGGCAGGGCAGGGCAAATTGGCGGTCTAAGTTCTTACGCTAATGTGTAGTGGTAGGGTGATTGTGAGATTAAATGGAGGACCTACAGTTTAATTGTGGGATCCGAACCACGGTGGAGGCCTGGCATTCCTAACATTTACAATTTTGATTAATACACGTCTTGTCAGAGGTGAAGGAAGGGTTTGGCAATCAGATAAATTTGTGCTGGGACCGAGGATTGACCCCCGGACCCACAGCACATTACATCCATGTATTAAATATGTAACAGTATGTAGTTATTAGTTTATAATGTTTCACTAGCAAGAATGGCCTCACCTGTACAATTTTGACATTTCACCAGGACAGTCCCAGCAAAAACAAATACAACTGTGAAGAACAACATTTTAATCTGAAACAAATTAAATTAATGTATTATTGTAATGTTATTATGAGGTATCATTTTTCAATTTCTATAAATTATTATCAACATTCTATTGGTAGTATAAACCCCACCCGAGTCAAAGATGGCTGCCTTATCTGAAAGCTTGCGTTATTAATTGATCGTTCCTATGTAGATGAAGATTTCCGCACGTCTATCACAGATTCTGCCTTAAAATATGAGTGAAGAATGGCCCTGGCCAAGGGTTGGGTCCCGGATAGCTCAGTGGTTAGAGCATTGGCGTATTAAGCCAAAAGTCCCATGTTTGATTCCCGTATCCAGATGGTATTTTTAAATCTGAAGAATATGATATTTAGATGCAGCTATAACTGTACTTAGCAACTAAAATAGTTTGGTTATTTAGTCCATCATTTAGGTGGGGTGAAGTAAAAATAATAATGTGCGAACACAGTGATCCTTAAAATAATTGCATTTTTCATTGACACGGGTATATATTTACATTATATAGACAGTTTTTGTAGTAACTATATCTTAAAAGTGTCAGAATTTAGTTTTCTAACACTGGGGTAGGTATACATACATTATTTAGCCACATCTTTTTATCGTGGAACAAAAAAATACATTTTTGGCATAACCAAACCAATAATAAGTTATTACTGACCAAATGTTGATTATTTCACATATAAATATACAAACTTTATAAGAAATAGACCAATACTACATTTTGAAAATACATTCCTCAAATTATTATTTTTCTCCGGAAAATGTTTGTATTCATTATTCAGTTAAAATAATTTAACTTTTAATTAAGACCAAACATCTAATTTATTGTAAATATGAAGATATGAACAACACATGTTACATATTTACATACATTGTTAATTGGTGAAAACGTTCGGTTCCAAAACAGTTTGTACTGACTAATTTTAGTAATCACGACGTTAAAATGCTTTAATAAAAACTTTAGAACACTGAAGCCTCATATTAGGACTATTAACTATAGTTCTGTAGAATGCCACTGAACATGGTGAAAACCCTACAAAAGAATAAGTACAGCTGCATTTTTTTAAACTCACCCCCATCCAATGAGCTTGTGCTAAATTGCTGGTATTCCAATCGGGGTGTATGGTAGGCCTATTTAGAAATATTTTGTATTCCTGTGATTTTACCAGTAACTACCACACAATGGGCTACTTTCACCAAACACCTACTAATACTGTTCACGATCCAAAAGATGTTCAATTTTACTCTTGCTTCCAACGTTCTTGCTTAATCAATCACCTGTAGTTGCCTGATGAAGCTAAGCCCAGCTATTTTCTGAGACGGGGTAAACACTTTCAATATCCATCGGTGGTTTAACAAAATAAGATATTTCGATATCAAGGAACTAATTTATATTGCTCATAAAACATTGAATTTAAAACTTGTTTGATCCAAAGTCTATAAAAAACTGTTATCTAGAAGTTCGTCTCATTCACACGTGACATGGAACCTATCTAATGGTGTGTTCACAGTAAAATATATGTTATACACACATTTCGTATCTACATTACAAAATTTTTATCGAAACTTAAAAGTTTCTATAATATGGTTTATGTTATATAAGGTATTTATTTCTGTACCCCGTCTTACTACCCGTCCAAGCTATTCACACATTTACACTAATGAGGAAGGTCAAAATACCCTCAATTGTGTAGAGGAAGATTTGGGAACCATTAAGTAAAATCACCTCAGTATATCCGGTTGGAATTTGAACCCCAGCCCCACCGTCATCGACAAACCAGACGAGATTGACGCCTTCCCACATGTCTACTGATGCGAGTTCTTGATTTGTTATAAAACACTCATTCTTAAGACATAAAGAGTATGTTGACATGTTGTGATCCTTTACTCAATGTAGCCAAAAATTCGTTAAAATAGGGATGTATGAGACGCGAAAAAAAGGCCAAGGTTTTTGTAATTTTTAAAGCAAAACTTTTTTGGACAAACTAAATCAAATATTGCTCCAGTACAAACATAAAGTTTAATTGTATTCACATGGTGATATTACCGGTTCTTTAACACCTGTGATGGGCATATTGGCGTTATACGAGAAACCTTTTAAATTAATAGAAAAAGTTATTAGATTTCTGGACACACTTAATAGATATTAAAGAACTGTTGATATCAACATATGAAAAAAAATTAAACTCCATTTTTCTATTGAAGCAATATTTATTTTGATCAAAGAATGTTTTTATATAAAAACTGCCAAAACAATTGCCTTTTCTCTCTTTCCCTACATCCCCGCTTTAAGTGTGAACTCACAACGATAATAGTGTGGAGAGGGGGAAAAGATTACGTGTTTATAGCTCATAAATTTATTTGCTAAATATTGAGATGTTCTTACCCGATGTCTTGAAAAGATGAAGTTACAACTATGATGATTTATTATTTTTATAGAACCACGTGTAGCTTTCCTACATATTTTATATATCTGCCCTCATTAACTAAGATTATTGGATATTATACGTAAATGGTAGATATTCTTCGGTAGTATATTCATAACCTGTATTTGAAGAGTTGTGTGCAGTTAAGTTTCTCACCATGAGTGTAAGAATAGTTTGAAATGTTTCTAAATCCTTGATGGTTTTGCTACTATAGCTACACAATAGATATAATTAGGTGTTTTAATATGTTAAGAAGCAAAATATAAAATTCACCAAACAATGTTTATTTTTATAAGATTTTCTAAATTAAATTCAATGAATAATTAAATGAAACAGATTAAATTTTCAAAAATTAAAATAGCCTAAGGTATGTTTGTGATAAGTTTTTGTTCAACTATTTCAAAATAATTTTTAAAATAAAGGTGTTGTCAAGTATTTTATAATATATTTTAATCTCCAATCGTGATAAATAAGTTCATTTTATGGGTGGTCAAACGATCGATCGCAACAAAATAGTGACACGTTTAATCAAAAATGAGCAATCAATCAATTATTATTATTCTAAATGGGTTAAACCAATGGCTATGTATTATTTTTCATCAATTTTTTTGGCACACACTATGAATTTTATTTTAAAATTGTATTTTTTTTTCATGATTATAGGTAGCCACATGCGCCTCTTACCTGTTAACGTTGAGGGCGTCAAGGCTGCAATTTGACGAAGATGGCCAACAGTTTTTAGGTCATCTGGCCGATGATGATGATGATGATGATGATATAAAATTTGGTTTTATTCGTTCACAGTAATTTTGGCATTTTCTGACATTTAAAAATATACATTAAAACCCTACTGATACGATTTGTATTTATATTTTGTCAAAACTTTTTAAATATGAATGAATACACACATAAGCCTATTTATAATAATATTTGATTTCTCATAAAAAAACAAAACTAACATGAATAGATTTGAAAAGGAACATGACCTTAATGGTAGAGGAGTGGACAAAGTAGAGATGAGTTGAACTTGAGCGGAACAGATCTCGCCGATTAGGAGGAAATCTTGTGATTGGCTTAGAGTTCATCACGTGGCCACGTTTCTGTTCTGCACTGATTTTTTGGCGAACGTGTGAGTCCATGGTAAGTGACGGTGGATTATTGATTTATTTTATGTATTGGTTTTTTTGGGGAGGGGGGGCGGTCACCTTTTTACTAGTGATTGCTTTTGTTTTGTGATCCAGTTAGTCCTTTCCCCTTAGCGATACTTAGACCTAGCACAATGTCTAGTACATCTCATGGGACTCTGGTCTATTCACCCGATCCTACAGGGTTAATATGGCAGGCACGGTAAATGTTACCGACAAGCTGTTGGTATGATACCAAGTACTACCAACAAGTGTGACTGTGAGCGCTCAGTGGAAGTTAAAAAGAATGGTCTACCCCCTCTGTTCGTTTACCGAGCCTCCAAAATCGTGCTATCTTCTTTTTCATACTTAAATATAATTTCCAGATTTGTCAGAGTAGTGTTTATTTAGTTGTGTTTTAGCATTTAATAATGGGAGAAACGGATAAGTGAAACAAAATGTAAGCTACAATAAGAACACATGCGAAAGAACATATTAGAAAAAGACAAACTACTTTTTTTTTAAGCCAATGATAACATGGTAATATATTACTAATATTATTTACCCATTTTGGTGAACGCATGGTCTAAGGAACTGCTCTCACAATTATACTATACTTCAGAAAACCGGGGAGATCGGAATTCGATTCTGATCCGATGCATTGAGGCTAGTTTTTCCCTAATTGGTTTTACACTCTCCCTCCTTCCTCTAAATTCAATCTTCCTAATCCCTAACCCATAAGTATAGTAAGTTAGTACATAAGCGTATAACCCGAACGGCTACTAAGACGGGAATCTAAATAATAGTACTATTCCATAGGTATTGATATTATCTACAAACATGGATAGCTGTAAATCACATGACTTGTTGTATAAATACTTGAAAGTAGTTTTGGTAACATTTGCAACTTTTATATAGGGACATTTGTCCGTACAGGGCTATTATTATATTTTACTGAATTATTTTTCTTATTCTGTTTTGATTTGTTTCACGAAACAGCACAATATTATGAAAACACCCATCATGGTATTATTCTTAAATTACTGTTTATTCAGTAAAAAAAATGTCGTTAATCCACTGTTTTTAGTTTGTGTTGAAAAGTATCATGGGTCTTAATACATTCCTGCTAAGCGTGTGAATTTCTGCGCCAGTCAAGCAGATTTTGCTCTAAATTTTCGGCGTACTTGTTAATTTATCTTTAAGGTGTCATTCTGTCAGTTTTAAGAATGAAGCTATATCGTTTTGAGTCTACTCTTAACTCAAATTCCTCTCTAATTAACCGTTGGTTTCCCCTAAAATGTTTACATTACTACGTTGGGAAAGAGAGTCCACGTAAACTTCGAAAATCGCTATTCTGCTTTTCTGTGCCTCAATACCATGCGTTCATCATTTAAGAACCAAAAACCAATCTCGGTTACAAACTAGTTGGTTCTTGAATATTTATTTTAATTCAACTAAGAATTATATATCAGAAGCTTGGCTAACATTTTGAAGAAGTTACTGAAATTATAGTTAAAATGGTATTTCTTTAATATTTACTTTTACATTGGCTGATGGTATTCAACAGTTTTTTTTTCAGAACATTTATCCAACCATAATTTGTGTACATTTGTTACGACAAAATTAAAAATATAATTCTCAGTGAGAAATCTTTCAGTTCTTATCTTTCCATACGTAGTATCTCATACTCAATCAAGTGTAAAAAAAATTGAGAGTTTGTAGGACCAAAGTACTTAGAAAATATTATTGAGCCTGAGAAGGATGAAAAATAAGGAGAATCGATAAAGTTACATAATTAATAACTTCATATGTTGTATGCATCCCCAGACATATTTAGGATAGTCACGCCGATCTAGGTGAAGTGGCCATGTGGTGCGCGTGGGTGATGACAATCGTGTAAACAAAGTTTAATTTGGGAAACCTAAATATACAAGACCCCTTGGTAGGCCAATACGTCGATTGGAGGACAACGTGAGAATGGATTTAAAGTAGGTTAGGGATTGGATGAAGGTATTTCAGGATAGGGTTGAATGGCATGATTAAGTTCTGGGGCCCATGAACTTTCGAGTTACTTAAGGCAAGAGAGTTACACATCAGGTCATTACACTTTTTTATTCATGACTTCTTTGCATAAGATAAAATTAGCAATAATAATTAGGTTGAGTGTTTTATATTCTAGGGTAAATTTTTGGGCAGTTTTGGATAAAATGAGAATTAATGAATATAATATTTATTGCAATAAATGTACCTAAATGCAGCTATATTTAATACTATTAACTAAATTTATATCATTTACTAATTTATATAGGCAGATAACCAATGAAAATCATTAGTTTATTTTAGTTAAATAAACAAATAATTATTAAAACTGTGTTATCATGCCAGGCAACGTTTATTTCTCCAATAAACTAAGCAAATATAGAATAAAAGGTTGTCGTCTAATATAATTTCAATAGTTATATAGCGATTATTTAAATTACTCACGCTTTTCAATATTTCTGTGGTTCCCACTATAATTTTAAATCTCCACAGTTTAAGAACATGTGGTTTAACATATGTCACCATGTAAATATTTTAGGTAAATCTACTTAAATAGGTCTAATAGATTCATATATATTCTAGATGTTTAAATATATAGTAAAAGTCTGGCAAAAAGAAGCTTTTAGGAAAAAATTTTTTTGTCACAATTGATATAATTGTACATTATTAGTGTTATTTAGAAAGTTAGATTCGAACCACAACTTCACCGTTACTGAAAAACCAGACTAGATGAACTTGACATTTAGTCAGCATGGCCACCGATATAGCTAGCCAGAGCTATAACGTGTTTATTTTAACACAGCGGTCATCGAAGTGGGTGGTAAATACTCAATTTTGTTGATAAAAGAATTTATTTTAGTAGCCTGAAATATAAATATAAGACCAAATCTGACACAATTTATAAAACATTTAAATAAAGGTAACATTTTAAAATGTTAGGTGATTCATATTTTTATCGACGTTTGATAAAGTGGTTAGTTATTTCAAATTATTAAAATATTTTATTAGTTCACATTAATAAAACAATTTATTTGCACACATTTACATATCTTGGTGGTTTTTTTTAGTGCTTTCTAAAAATGTATCACATATCAGATAAAGATCTAATTTTCTTCAAATAATTCGCACCTTACTCAGGGTAGTATATTAATCATGGTTACAATCAGCATCAACGATGAAATAACAGCCGTTACAGCACCTGAAATTGATAACAGATAAATTGCAACTTATTATAACAAAGAAAAAGTTTTGAAACATGGATCCTATGTTTAAACTAACCCCATAAAATGTAGTGCTAAGACTCTTTGAGACCAATTATTAATTACTTTTTTCGAATTAAAACTATTCCACCAATAATAACACATTACAACTAAACTACTACGCTTTTGCGAAAACATTGCCTACATCACTAATAATAATTATTGTCTAATTAATATTAAAATACAGTGTCACCTTTTTAATCATAATAGTTATAGAATTATTTTTTTTCGATCTTTTGGTAAATTTAATATGTTAAAGTTTTTCGCCTTTTGTTTCAAACCAAGTCAGACCGTATCAAACAACTTCAAATGAAAATATTTCAAAATAACGTAATTAAATTAAAACTATATGAACCGATCGGAATCTGGTAGAACTTACCGTCTTAAATTGGTATTATTTTTAAATTCTAAAATATTCACATCATTTCTCACATGATCTAGTTTGTGTGGTAGTGGGAAGATCAGGGTTGAATCTTATTAGGGTGTATCGAAGATTTTTTCTTAAATGATTTCCCACTCTAATTACCCGTACATTTCTTCTAAACTATACTTCCCTCTTTCACGGATCAATAATTATAATATGCAGCTAGTTTTAAAAAGCAGTAAAATGCAGGGAACGAATAATAATTTTATTAATAATAAACGGAAATGATTTGACACGATCCGATCCGATCTGATTCCAAACTTTGGCTGACACGCCTTACTCTTACCTGAAGTCCGAAATGTTTCGGTTACAATATCCGAATATATTTGATTGGATAATAAAGCCGACACCTCAACAGTATAGTAGGTTAGAGACTTCAAATTCGATATATTTGTTTTATTTGACGTCCTGGCTATTACACTGCAATCGGGTTCAACAGTGGAATTCTGTTCCCTGTGACACACACGATAGTGCGTAGCACAGGGCGAACCCTGGTACACGGGTTCCCAGGAAAATGTGACCTGCGTAGAAGTGATATCCTCAACGACCAACGAATGAATCATAGTAGAGTCTGGAAAGTAAATATAACAACAATCATCAATATTTGAAGTGTAACGTTGAAATAGTCCAATGGGTGTGTTTAAATAATTACATGTTGAAGTAGTCAAATGGGTGTTGGTACATGTATCTTATTACTATTAGCACCGCTTCATTACTACCCGTTCGGGTTATGCGCACTTACGCTAATGTGTAATGGTAGGGTGATTGTGAGATGAAATGGAGGACCTACAGTTTAACGTGGAATCCGAACCACGGTGGAGGCCTGGCATTCCTCACATTCACAAGTTGTGATTAATACACGTCTTGTCAGAGGTGAAGGGAGGGTTTGGCAATCAGATAGATCTGTGCTGGGACCTAGGATTGAACCCCGGACCCCAGCACAGAAGTCTGACACCTTACCTCTAGACCGCCATGTCACCTACATGTATCTTGAAGTAGTCAAATGAGTGTTGGTACATTTATGTTGAAGTAGCCAAATGTGTGTTAGTACATGTATGTTGAAGTAATCAAATGGATTTTGATGCCTAATTTATGTTGAAGTAGTCAAATGAATATATATAAGCAATCAAATGGATGTCAATACATGTATATTGAATATGTATATCTATTCACTGATTTTGTTAATAATGGACATTTGAAGGGCCTTTTTCCTACCTAATTTTATAAGAAAAAGACCTTTCGAATTACCATTTCTAGGAAAATCAGTGTTTAAGATTAGGATACTTATTGCATATCATGGGGTTTTTTTCATCCTGAGCTTCATTTTAATAATAAACAGGATTTAAACATGTTATGAGCTACCTTGATTACAAAAATCTGTCGTGATGACAAAATATTGCCTTTTATTAAGCATTTGATTGCCAATTCAGGTATTTTAAATTTTATAGACAAATTTAAACCAAATTTAGGGAAGGTTTAATCGATAATATGATAATCGTATATTACGATTAATTGCCGATGCACTAATAGCCACCCGATTATTATTCATAGGTATCCGCATCTTGTACACCTCTGATGCCCAGTCCCACTCGTTTGTCAGACTCGCACTCGTAATATTTTCTATCTACAATATCACGCGCAAGCGCATTCGTATGTTGGAATTACCGGAATCGCTTGTCAAACGGATATAGCTTTGTCCATCTCTTGCGTTTATGTAGCTGCGTTGACTTGCGTTCAGCCAATCAGAAACAATTATATAAGTGCACTACTATATTCAACTATAGTAATTATTTGTTTGGTCAAGGATAGAATTTAGTGAAAATATATAGTAAAGGGTTTATTTTAAATTCTTTAATACGAGTAATAATTTAATAACGTTTCCACTATATTAATTTTATTCTATATAACTCATGTTCGTAAACTTTAATGTTGCTTTGATGATGGAATCATGTTGATTGAAATAACTTTTACAGACATTTTACTATAGACTCATTTTTTAAAACATAAAACAAGCATAACAAATCTTGCGGGTGCGCGTCCGACAAGCGCGTGTAACTGGTTGTAGACTGGGCATAACTTAGTAAATACTTTAACTCTTGAACAGTTCCACGAGTTGTATTCTCGTTTATAAACCAAGTGAAGTACTTACTTTCACTGTTTGTGGAGATAACTTCAGAAAAGTATCTAATATTTTGGTCAATAGGTGTTACGTCGATACTGGTATTGTAGAGGCTACAAGCTGATAGATCATTTGTTGTTAATTTAACCTCTGTTGCGTTCCCTTTAATGCACACACTGTTATTGTTGAGGATTATACAAGCTCCCAATACATTAATACAATATTTAGAATCTAAGAGAGCTTCGGCCTCCAGTATTATTGAGTTGCTGGTTGCACTTCTTGATATGTTTATGAGATGATCTGCAAATAGATAAAGATTTGTAAATCAGTGGCATAGGAACTAAGTGGGAACTCCCCCTGGCCTCCTACATACATGTTCTCCAGGGCCAGATTAAGAGGGGGGGCATGGTCCTGGGCCCCGAGCATGAAGGGCCCCCCAAGGATACCCCGCACATTAAGGGCCGGTCTTATTATTATCGGATAAATATTGCTTTCGGGAAGTTAAAGTTAGCGACCAGATATAGGTTATCAACCACTTTAATCTTTTACGCGTGTTATGAACTGAATCTATCTGCCAGATAGCTATTTGTACGATAAATATATTTATATGCAGAAAACTTAAGGCTGGTAATGTTTTTACTGGTGCGCGCATGCGTATAAAGCCTGTTGTTACCTCTACAATCTGGCCAGTGGCTTAAACGCTCAACATTTGTTAAATAATGGCGGCTAAACGAGTGCGAGGGAACAGATGGCGTCACATGGGCGCAGAAGCTAGGTTGTCCTGCAAGTTCTAATTTTGGTGTTTGCCAAAATGATATCAATGGTTTGGTTCAACGTTTACAAAATTTCATTTATTTTACTCACATTTAAATCATTTGTTCTTATATAACTATAACTCTACAAATAGCTTGTTAGTTTTTATAGAGTTGTGAATTGAATGTTCTTTATATATAGTCATCACTATGGCAACGCCAATTTTAACTTTCAGATAAAAGTTTTCAGGTACTTAAACCTCCCGATAAAAATGTGATAGATAAATATATTTTATCTGACAGATACAAACATTTTTTAACTTATCAACCAGATAAAAATATTTATCGGCCAGATTAATACTTACCCAGGAGTAATAAGATCAGCCCTAAATGTTTTATTGTTTAAATTATTTTATTAAAATATTTGAAACTAACAAAATTTAAGACTGTCTATAGGCGGCGGTGACACTTGAAGGGAGAAATGTAGGGTCTAAATGGGGAACGCACGTCACAGGAGGAAAATGTCTGGTGCTACTCAACCCTCCCCCCACCCATTCCGTGACTGAAAACCTGTTTGAAAAATATATTCCGTCCTGTGTTGGATGAAATAAGCTAAATTCTTAGTTATTTTATCAATGGAAAGTGACATAACACGACGGTTATTTTTTGATCAAGAAGTTGTGTCAGAATTTGCAAAAAAAAAATCAAGTAAAGTCCCTTTGTGACTTGTGTTAACAATGGCAATTTGAAAATTTTGATTTTGTAGAACCTTTCAAAACATTGTAAATATATTTTATGATTTGGCAAAAACAAACCAAATTCTATAGTATTTTTACTATTATTATTATCTAAATGATTTCATTATTTAAAAGAAAATATATGTATATTATATCAAATATATCTAAACTGAGCTTTCAACACACTGTTTATTTTTTGTCTGATTAATAATTAATGCATGATTGTGCACATATCTTTAATTTTGTTTGAGCCGTTCATACTACAATAAAAAAAATGCCGTGTGGCCCCACATTTTGCAAATGGCCCCGGACCCTAAATTCCTTGATCCGGCCCTGATGTTCTCACGTCTTGAATTTTTTAAGCTCCCCCTCTCATATGAGGCTCAAATCAAGAGCTGCATTTATATAGATATTCTTAGATGATAACTTTGGTGTTTTTTCCCGATAGGGTAGGTTTGGTCTAATTAGGTTTAAATTAGGTTTAAGTGTTTCCACTGGTCCCACACCCTCATACTCACTATCACCATCACCTCATCTCATAGGAACATGAAAAGAGCCTCCACGGAAAGGATGTACGATTAGTACATTAGGGCGTCCCATGGGCAACGGCACATTAATACTAGTTAATCTTTACACTACTGGGCTACATCAAGAGACCATTGGGAAGACCTTGACACAGAGGGGAGGATGACATTAGAATATACCTAAAAGAGATAGGGTGTAATGAGGTAGAATGGCTAGAACTAGCTCACCATAGGGATAGGTGGCGTACTTTCGTAAGTGCGGTAGTGAACTTTTGAGTTCGTAATGTTATAGAGTAAGTAAGTAATACAGTCACTGAATAACGTAAATAATACATAGATATAAAACCCATAGCTACGTAAGATTTAAACTTATATTTCCCACATTATTTAGAATAGACCAAATAATGTATTGGATCGTTCTATAAAAGTGGACCAAGTTTTTCCAAATCTTTATCTTATCAATTTTGTTTTCAAACAAACTCTGTACTACTATCAGTATTAAGAGCTCATCTCACGGGAGCTTAACCTGGATAATAGATAGTACAATTACGCTAGAAGGGAAAGGGTGGACGGATTTAGAATGAAGTTTTCTGCATTCTTAGCCTGACAACAGTGAAATTGGAAACAGTGAAATAGTTATTTTCATTTTGAATTAATCATTTCACTGTTCTCAATTCCAAAGTTTACTAATGGAGTCTACAGAAAAATGCTATAAGATGCGTTCTTAAGAGAATAACTTGAACTTTAAACCTAAAAGAAAAAAAAATACGAATATTTCTTGCTTTAATCAAAATTTAATTTAAAGCAACAAAATTCAGTATTAATTGGCAAAACTATATAAATTTATATAAAAAAAAATTAAGGTGCCCTTTTTGTATCTATTTATCTTAAATAATAAGAAACATTACCTATGTGAGTGTTCACCATATATTTACATATATTATTTTTTTAAGTAATGGAAATATCTCAACCAAATTGTGTAAAAATAAGTCCTCAAATGAACAGCAAAGAATTTAATATTTTGTCTTACTATGCCTGCCATTTAGGGGCCTAATATTTTCAAAATTAAAAGAAAAAAGCTATGTTCACCGTTATGATAAACCACAAATCGTTCAGCTACAATTTCATATTTAATATAACTTTATTTTGGATGCTACTCTAAAAACAGCCCTTTTAAAAGCTTCCAATAGTGTGTAGAGTAATTTTAGTATTTTCAAAATTGTAATTTTCATCTGATTTCAACAAAATGTGGTATGAACATAGAAGGTAAATTTTCTTAGGGAATCACTAATAGGGTAGCCTATATGTTGATTTCTTATCACTTTTGTCAATCAAAACATTCCCAACAAACAATTTGTTTTAGCTGTGTTTTTCTTTTAACTGTTTTTTCATCTTCTGTTAGCTGTCAACTACCACCACTCTTATTGCGAATGGACTCTAGATGGTGGCTATATTTTATTAAATGAGCAACTCGCTTTTAAAATAACTAATGAGGTTTGGTGGTGGATTTTATTTAGCACACTGATGAGTGATAACAACTCATTTAGAAATTCAAAACCACGACTGTTGGATACATATATAGTTAATTACGTGATCAGAATTGCTAATCATAAAGTGTATATAATGATCTACCCCCATTGTAAAAAATTGACCTGACATAAATAGAACAGTTTTAGTAAGTTGATGGAACATTGAACATGTGCCTCAGAAATCACTGAAATCAACATTTAAATTTATAGTTGCGATACAATACAGCAATGCTTTAATGAATTAGATACAATGTATTTCAAGTTATTTAAAACCATCTAAAGTCCAATTTAGATTGAAATGGAACCTTTTTTGACAGTATTAAAATTAATAAACTACTTTCATATATTAATATTTCTAGTTTTATGATCTACATTTCTCACTTTTCATTATGTTATCAATATTTATGAAATAGTAACACTGATTAAATTAAAATGTAATCAATGTCATCAATGAAATTATATTTGTATTTTCTCAAAGTTTCTTCATACCAGATTCATATTCAGATATTCATTTTAAAAACAATCATCGGATACTTTTTTTAAATTCAGAATTTTCAAATAAGTTTAGTAAGCTGCCCTTAATTTTAGAGATATATTCAAAATAAAAGATACATATTCCTAAGTATGACCATTTAAAATCTAAGTAACAAGTTTAAACAAAGCCCATTGAACTGTTTCGGCTGAAGCCTTAGGTAAATAAATACTTAATTTTAAGACTTACTTTTTACTTTCTCTCTATCTTACAGGTAGAGAAAGTATGGTGATCGTCAAAAAAATCGAACTCGAGATTTTGATGAATTTTGACGTTTCATGACTTCCTGAATCCGAAAAAGTGGTTTTTGAATTTCCGTCTGTCTGTCTGTCTGTCTGT
>CABFWB010003443.1:13199-27944 GCA_902151455.1 Timema bartmani | reverse complement strand
AAATGTATAAATGAATAATTAAATATCAATGCGATGACTTGAAGATCTGCAACACCTTATAAAATGTTAAAACTTTAACCAGAAATCGAAATTTTAATACGAAGTGTTGACCCTTGTGGAAGACATTAAACTGTTTGAAATGTTCTTAGGTGGACAAAGATGCACCTCTTTTCTCATTGATTATATATCATTGTATATTATTTTATGCGTGTTCTTATGTGGAGTGGTGATGATACAATGTATATTATTCCGTTCAGAAATCTTACGAGTTTATAGAAAGAGAGAGAAAGTCTGTGCGGTGCGCCGTACCATTTATTTTGTTAGTGGGCAGATACAATGTTGAGATTCATCATAATATTGAGGTGTTTTTTTTTCATGATTACAAAACTTTCTATACATGAAAAAGTGAAACTAAAGTTGCTACAAAACCAATAGAATTTAATCTCTTACCTATTGGTGGTATGGTTAAGGCGGTTTCATTTGTGTTGATTGATTGAGACCTCAGCCCACTGCCAAATGTCACTACGATAGCTATGTAGTTTATACAATAGTAAGGTTGTCCGATATAGTTGGAGCTCGTTACATCCTTCGTCACATTGTGGCAGGTTAGGTTAGTGCTTTCAGCATCGTTCAGGTAGGTCGTCACAGTCCAACACACTTGATAGCCATCTATACATGCCTGGTCAGAGCTGGAAGCGGTCCATTTAATGATCGCAGGGGAGACGTTAAGATTCAATTGAAGATTGGTAACCGGTTCAAGAGCTGGAACGAGAGAATTCAAGTTGAAGAATACAGGGGAAAAGTGAGAAAGTTACATTACACATATTTCCAAGGACGAATTCTATATCTCAGCTCCATAAATAGCTCAGTAAATAACATTTTAATTAATTTAAATAATACACATACCTCTTTTAACCATAATTTAAAGTGGATTATAAAGGTACCATGATTGTATAACAGGTGGCGGTACCATCTCAATTTAAGTTAAAATTGAACTTTCTCCCTTTTACCTCGTACACTTCAGTGAATTGAAGGAGTTGTCACTGCATGGCTTCTTTATTTTGGTTCAAGGCGTCCTACTCTATGAGTAAGTATAAACCAAAGTGTGGCTGGTATACAGGCATTTATTTTTGGAGGGAAGAGAATGAGGGTTCTACCTGCGGAAGCTCCTAGTGAAGTATCCCAAAGTTGTAATCTTAGCAATGAAGTGTCCTGCTGTGTAGGTAAACAGCCTTACCTCCTAGTGGTGGTGAAACGGGCAACGGTATACTGGCTAGCAAGGAAGTGTCTATAGTAGGGAAACTGATCTGTGAGAACAGTGTGAGCACGATCAGGGTAGGCTTGAGAAAGTGTTTTACTTGTGTTACACTGGCTAAAATGTGCCAACATCGATCGGTACAACATCCTTATCGTAAGCAGTGAATACTCTCATGAGCGGGTATGATCAAGGCTAGTAGCCTGATCACTCTGAGCTAATTATTAAAATAAAAGGTGGAATATTAACCTCGGATAACCAAAGCTATGATAGGCAGTTGAGATTAAAATTGAAGGGCCCCCGTCTGTTGACAATCTAGTGAGAAAATGGGCTGTTGGAACGTGGAATGTGAGAGGAGTGTGTGGTAGAGAGAAGGGACTGTCAGAAGAAATGATTGGAAGAAGAGTTGATATTTTGTGTTTATGTGAAACCAAGCGAAAAGTGAAAGATATTTTGAGACGAGGGATGGAAGCCTAGCACTGTGGTCAGGTGTGGGTGAATGGGTAAGGGTAAGTCAGAGCTTAGACTTAATCTAAGCCCAACAGCTAAGTTGTTTGTGAGAAGGTAAGAGTTGGTGTTATCTAGACTTCTATGGCTACGTGTGAAAATAGGCGTCCGTAGAATTTTGATAGTTGCTGGTTATGCTCTGGTGGAGGGTGAAGACAAGAATGTGAGAGCGGAGTTTTAGAATGAGCTCAATGAAGTCTTGAATGCATGTGAAATGGGTGAAAAAATGATCTTGTTAGTAGATACGAATGGTGGCTACCCAAAGAGAATATTCATAAATATAGTTAGAATAGTATAGTGGTGACAGGGTAAACGAGTATGGTATTAATGAGTCTGTGTTTGTAAAAAGGTTTATTTGTGTCTTACACATGGATTAAGCATAAAGCTATTCACTTGTGTGCATGACACAGAGGTGAGTCAAGAACAAATATTGATTTTGTGTATGTATGATGAGGGTAGAAGGCTAGTAAAGAAAACCGGGAATGTGCGTGGAGCTAAATGTGGAACGTTTCAATTCCTAGTGATCTTAGTAGTTGAATTAGGTAGGAATTTTGTAAGAGAACAGCGCGAGAATATTAAGCATTAATTGAAATTGGAAACATTGACAAATAAAAGTGTGAGAGAACAATATGAAAGATTGCTAGGCAAAAAAAAAAATCTTTACAAGAGCATGAATGTAATGTCGAAATAAATTCTAATGATATAGAAAGTGCTTGGACAGAATAAAAGAGGACGTAATTGAGTTGGCGAAAGATTTATGTGGAGATACAGTGGTGGGAAACGTATGGTGAAATGAACAGGAGAAAAAGCTATTGGATAAATTAAAGAAGCGAACAGACGAATAATTGCTGTGAATAGTGAAAAAGAACGTAAGAGGTTGTGGGACATATACAAAGAGAAAAATATGAATGCAAAAAAAACAGTAAATGAGAGTCAGGAGTAAATGAGATTAAAATAAGGAGAAAAAAATACAGAACTATATTGAAGGCATTCTAGAAGTGGGTAAAGGGAAGGAAATGGAGCGCAAGTAAAGACCTATGGCACTCAGAATGAATGTGGTGAGATGACCTGGGATGAAAACGGTATAAGAGAGCGATTGAGGGATTATTTTGAGCAATTATGTGACGAAAACGTAGAGAAAGTAACACAAAATAGAGAAAATATTATGATGAGCGAAAGAATTAACGATAATCAGGTGTTAAACGCTATGAAAGTTTTAAAGAATGACAAGTGAAATGCTTAAGTGTGGTGGCATGGTAATTTTGTCATATTGTGTAAGTTGTTCTATGTGTGTGCTGGGATTTCGAATGTTCCTAATGACTGGAAGAATGCTGTCACTGTTCCTTTATACAAAGGCAAGGGCAGTAAAGAGTGAATATAAGAACTATAGGTCAATTAGTTTGTTGACTATACCAGGCAAAGTTTTTGGAAGGGTTATATTTGAGAGAGAGTGTGTGAAAAAACTCCGGACAAGATTTGGTGTGTGCAAGGTGGTTTCATATCACGTTGCATGGGCTAGATATTTGTGTTGAAACAAATGATTGCGAAATGTATGGCAGTAAGAAAGAAAGTGTATTGTGCATTTTGTTGATCTGTGAAAAGCTTACGATTGGGTGGAATATGAGTATGTTATGGAATATTCTGAGAGAGTATGGTGTGGATGCATGGTTAGTAAATGCAATTATGGTGGTGTATAATGGAAATAAAGCATGCGTTAGGGTAGATTGAACTTTGAGTAAATGGTTTGATATTGAACAGGGTGTTAAACAAGATTGTGTTATGTCTTCGTAATTGTTTAATGTATTCATGGATAAGTATCTGAGGGATGTTTGTGAGGACGTGGTTGTGTGTACAAATGGACAATGTGAATGCGAGAGTTCTGTAATATGTAGATGATACTGTATTGATGGATGAAAATGAAAGTGACTTGCAGATAGCTTTAAATCGTTTGAATGTGGCGACAGGCAGAATTGATTTTTGTATAAATGTCTCCAAAACTAAGATGATAGTTTTTGATAGGGACGGATTAGGAAATCATTAGCTTGGTATAAATGTAAAACTATTATAGAAAGTGAATTATTTTGTGTATTTGGGTAGAATGTTTTGTAAATATGGAAGGATGGATGGTGAAATCGTCAGACGAGTGAATGCATCTCGGAGAATAGATGGATGGATGTGGAATCTTGAAAAGAATGAAGTAGTATTGAAAGAGGCAAAGATGGCAGTATATAAAAAATTGTTAACAGCAAAATTGTTGAATGGATGTGAAACGTGGGTTTGTTAAGAGAAACATAATAGCAAGGTGAATGTGGTTGATATGAGATATCTAAGAAATGTCTGTGGAAAAAATCATATGGACAGTCAGTTTAACCATGGTTTATTCGTGACTTTCGAAATGGAATGGACTGCCGATCACAGATAGATCAGGGTTCGAATCCCAATTTGGTGTAAAGAAAGCGATTTTCCCTAAAGGGTCCTATACTCGCCCTCCAACACAAATGTAGGTACACTTCCTTTAAATTCAACCTGCCTCATTTCTATTACACTAGCGTAATTATTTAATATCCGTATAACCAGAACGGATAGTTAAACTTGATGATAATAAATATATATATGCCTATAGCTTGGGAGATTATAAATTGAGAATAAATGTGAGACCTACTTCAGTGGCCGTATGGCCTAAGGCATAACTCTCGTAATATACTAGATTACCGATGACAGGGATATCGTGGTTCAAATCCCGGTCGGGTGTACTGAGGGTTTTTTTCTTAAATTAACTTCCACTCTCTTTTCACACAAATTTTGTTACATTCCCTTTAGATTCAACTTTCTTCATTCCTAGCTCATTTGCGTAATTAGTACATATGCGTATAACCTGAACAAATAGTAAGACGCGGTGCTAAAGAAAAAATGCTAGTATAAAATAAAATTAAATAACGTACGCATATTTTTAAACACAAGTCTATAGTTGAGCAAATAATCAAATCAAATTTATTCTGAAAATTGAAAAATGACACCTGGACACGGGAATCGAACCCGGGACCTCTGGCTTATACGCCAATGCTCTGACCACTGAACTATCCAGGATTCGTCCCGTGCCCTGGGTCATTCTTCACTCATATTTTAAGGCAGAGTTTATGATGGACTAGCGGAGGTCCCGGGTTCGATCCCCATGTCCAGGTGTCATTTTTCAATTTTCAGAATATGATATCTAGTGGAGAAATTCCCTACTAACAAGCATAAACAATAGCTCTGGCTATTAATTCTTAAAATAAAATTTAGTTACATAACAAGAGTTGGCTTACCTGTGCAATTTTGACTTTCCACTAGGATATCCCCAGAAAAGGTCATTAATAATAATATGAGCAACATCTTAGCCTGAAAACAAATATGTTTGTTTGTTTATTTATTTATCAATAAATCGAATAATAATAATAATAGTTTATTATTATTATTATTATTATTATTATTATTATTATTATTATTATTATTATTATTATTATTATTATTATTATTAAACTTATTCGACGTCTTCAAATCTCAAAATCCAGACGGTGTATCAAGAGGGGTGTTTATTGAAGTGAAGCTGATGTGCATTGCTTGTAACATTGCTATAGTTAAACGCTTTTCAACGAGATATTTACACTACATGTATTATATATTAGTATAATGTAGATTTTGATGAATTGTATGGTATTTAATCATACTTATTTTAATAACATTTTCATTTCTTTATTTTATTTTTTCATTTGAGTTATTTAACGTGCACTTTCTGAAACGACTGTCTATATCAGCACAGGGTTTATAGACTAACTTTAATCTATAAAAGACACAACACCCAACCCCCGCCTGTTAATTCATCACTGTAAAAGGGTAAGCCCACATTTCACCATTGATAAAGTTTTTGGCTATGCCAGGAATCGAATCAAGGACCCGTAGTTGTGTAGACAGAAACGTTACTGACCAAGCTAAGGTGTCGGACATGATAAACTTAACTTTCACTTAGTGTTCAAGTAAAGTAAATGTTTTACTCATGTTTTTAAATGGAAGCCCTCACGATACAGTTCACTTAAAGTTAGCTTGACTTAAGAGTTGTCCAGGAGAAAACTTTCACTTTATGTGAATGTTAAGTGAAGGGTATCACATTTTCTAGCAAGCGAATCATTTTATGAACCACCTCAACACGGCTGTTTAGTACTTAATTTGTTTGTTTATGGAATGCAAATGACTTTTTAGGTCCGCGTTTAGCGAAATACAAAACGTCGTAGCCTCTTGTTACACTTAATATTGTATATCTAGTAAAGCTTCTATTACAGGTAATTGAAGCCTAATCAGCCCTAAATGCTTGGGTTTAATTTTAGTGAATAATTTGTTTTAAAACAGACAAAATCCATTGTATGTATTTTGCTCGAGTAGTTACGTTACGGGAATCCTGATTATACACTAGATTCTTTACATTAAGTGAACGTTACCTTATGTGAAAGCTAAGTGAACGTTGTACTATGTGAATGTTAAGTTTATCTTGATCCCGGAATAATACAATTTACGTAAAGGAAGAAAGAGAAACCATTAAAAAAAAATAATGCCTCAATACACTCAGTTGGAATTCAGACCCTGACCTTCCAGTTTCCAACAAATCAGAGTGGATGAGAATTAACGCCTTGATCTGCAGGAGCATTGGTGTCTTTAGTAAAAAAAAAATTTAGTCTGCTCACTAGTAGCATTTAGATTAACATTTTCATGCATTCCACATAGAGTCAGCTGTTTGAAACTCAGCTGACAAAACTAGGTTGGTTTAATTACTGGAACACGATCAACTTAACGTTCACGTTATGTTAACATAACTTTTACTTAAAATAAATAAACATCATGTGCGATCAGGATTCACGTAACATAAAGTAAATACTCGTGGAAAACAAAACCTATAAATTTGGAATGTTTGAAAACATTTAAGGTTGTCTAAGCTTAAAATTATTGAAATGGAACCTTAGTGTTGTGAAGAGATGTCATAAAGTATTGGTGTTTGCGAGACATGAACCATGCCGTAAAAGTCGTCTTCACACCATGAGAAAATAAATTAAGTAATAAATAACTGTATGATTGGCTGGTAGGAATAAGTGGTACACTTAACGTAATGTAACGTAGCGTGCCGTTAAAGTTCTCCCGTGGACAAATCTTACGTTATGTAGGAGTGAAGGTAACTCAAGAAAAGGGCATTGTTTTTGCAGTTTTTATAACAAAAAATTTTTTTGGACAAAATAAATAAAATATTTCTCCAATAACAACATAGTTTAATTTTATTCATATAGTGATATCAACAGTTCTTTGATATATGTCAAGGGTATCCTGAAATTTAATGACAACTTTTTCTCTTCTTAATTATCTCATTTAGTGCCGCTATGCTAATGGAAGATATTCAAGAACTGTTTATATAACCATGTGAATAAAATTAAACTCTATACTTTTACTGGTGCAATACTATACTTATTATGCCAAAATAAATGTTTAGCTATAAAAATCTGCCAAAACACTGTCCTTTTCTCAATCCCTACACTCCTAACTTTGGTTCATTATGATTGCTTCCAATTAAAAACATAAAGAGAAGCTTTACGTCAGCATATTTTTAGAGATAGATACATAAACGTTAAGTTGATCGTGATCCTGGCACTATTTTTGTCTTCAGTGTCATTGTTCACTCACCTGTAACCAAATGTCAGAGCTAGAATACCGAGGACTGAAATCTATCACCAATATGTAGGCCTAATGAATCTTTATGGAGATAGCTTCTGTTGTTGTCAAGGGATTATAGTATATTCTTTAAAAAACAAATTTCTTTGATTCTGATATAATACATCATTGATAACAACTAATAACAGGGAACATAGTTTTATACTAACTAGAAAATATGGTGATATAAATAATTTGCGCTAACATACACTATGGCGCAATACAAATTTCCTACCACTCTATGAAAGCGATAAAGTTTTATAAGCTACTTACTTAAGTAAACTTGATCACTATAGTAATCTAAATCCTGATCGTTTTATAATCTCTTAGCTATAATAATTAGTAAAAAGATTTCTCACTATGTCAGAAGGTCACCTCACTTGGTGAATACTAAACGAAATCTATGAAACCATTTCATCTGTACAGTAGACGGATGGATGGACAGACAGGCAGACAAGCTATAATGATAGATAGAATTGTTCTGGGTCACATGAAAGGTCAGGATATATCATCATTTGGAAGAGGAACATTTTGACAACTACAATACTTTCTTTGTATGAGAAAGTAGAAGGTTGGTAAACCCCTGATCTGAAGCTATACAGTGAAATCTCACTTAACGGACACCTCTGAATAGCGGATTCTTATTTATAACGGACAGTTTAAATTTCCCCGGCAAAATAACATGGGCTCTTACGGTGAAAAAAACTCCTAATAACGGACTTTCGCAATAAAGGAAACGGACATTCTAAAGAAGCATATTTATGTACAGCAATCTCTAAACAGCGGACTAAAATTTTTAAAAAAAGTCACTCTGTAGTCTTTGATTGTAGGAATGTCAAGAATTCCATTGTCTCGCGCGAAGTGTGAACCATCCTGCCCTCCCCCTCCAGGGAGAGTTTCTAAGGTAGCCTACGTAGTGATGACTACGGTACTTTAAGGTCTTACCTCCTACCCCTTACGAGCTATCAGCGGGGGATGTTTCATCAGTTGTCGGTGCTCGTGCCTGCTGTTTACATTTAATTTTATTTGCATATTGTTCTTTGTATTATACAATCTGTACAGTAAGATACGCACAATATTTATTCATTAGTCATAAATCATAATTTCTTAATGACGGACACTTTTTTTGATCCCCGAAGGTATCTACTATTAAGAGATGTCTCTGCACTACAAAGTGACATCCACCCCGTGTTCATGTGGAGGATATTATAATTAGGGCTGGATTCACTCTCAAGACGTTCCTAGCCCACACGTACGCACGAGTCCCCTTCCTTGATTCACCACACGTATACAGCGACCCGGACCTACTCTCAAGACGTCCCTAGCCCACGCGTACGAACGAGTCCCCTTCCTTGATTCACCACACGTATACAGCGACCCGGACCTACCCTCAAGACGTCCCTAGCCCACGCGTACGAACGAGTCCCCTTCCTTGATTCACCACACGTATACAGCGACTCGGACCTACCCTCAAGACGTCCCTAGCCCACGCGTACGAACGAGTCCCCTTCCTCGATCCACCACACGTTTACAGCGAGCTGTTTTATTCCCAGCATGACGCCTTCTTTTAAAATAATGGCGATATATAGGTGTATTACTAACGATGTTGGATGAAAAATTATTCTTTATCTGTATCCAGAAAAAATTTAAACAACCCCTTCTTTTCACGTGCCATTCTGATGGAGGGATTGTGTAGGTATATGAATAAAACATCCGGATAGGATTTGAACACCGGTCACCAAGATTGACGTGATTTACGGAAGTTATTAAATTTGATTGTAATATAGGCCTATAGATATTTTTGTTTTTATTTACTATCGCGTCCTACCAGCCATTCAAGTTATAGGCTTACACACTAATTACACTAATCTGTTAGAAATAAGGAAGGTTAATTTAGAGGAAGTATACCCACATTTGCGAGGAGATAAAGTGTAAAACCAATTAAAATATAACACTTTCAATACAACCAACCGGGATTTTAACTGTAATCTCCCCGCCATCGGCAGTTGTCTATTCCGATAGTGGCACCTTAGACCATGAGGCCACCGAAGCGGGCTATATATATTCTATAAATGAATGACTAGCTAATAAGGAGTTTCCGAATATCTTGGTCGGTAGAGAAGTCTTCATGTAGAGCTGGGTGACCAAGGTTCAAGTCCCGGTTCAGGTGGAATTTTCCTACAAGAATAAAATATATTTTCACGACGTCCTTAATAATTACATATCAAATAAAAGTGTAAAAACTAAGGATTAGTTGGGCCCAAAATGCTTCCGACTTCAGTTATTTATACCAGTGGTTCTCAACGTGGGCTATATGGCCCCCCAGAGGGCCACGCCGCATTTCTGATGGGCCACAGGTTAAAGTCATAAAACTTAGTACCCATGGGAACTGTTCAGTGGGCCACGAAAAGTTCACCATTAAAATAAAAATATTACTGATATAAAAACGAAATAAAATTACGAAATGGTCAGTTCATATTATAATATCCAGGGCCCGGATTTTGATGACATAATATTATATTTTTGTTGGTACATCACACAGAATGCTCATGAGTACATAAACTCAGTTTATAATCCTCTGGTTGTAGGAATGTATATTTATAGGTCGATTTTTTGTCATTCTTTTGTCATTTTGGAATTTTAGTTCATATATTCTTGGTGTGCATCCTTTTAAAATCGTTATTATGCATTTATAGGAATTTTTGAGTAATTTTTATGCCTTTTAGAGCCATTTTAAGGCATTTATATTAAGTATATTCTAAATACAAGCGATATTTTATAAATGCATGATTCTTTCATCAAACAGTTGTCGGAATAAGAAGATAACGTAAGCCAGGAACTTTGTATTCTCTTTGCTTGTTTGGTCGTAAAACACACATTCCTGGTGAGACACCGCAATTAATCTGGAGAGGGTTTCTTTGGAAGGGGGTAGCTATTAATTCTAAAGAATATATTTGTATATCACTGTTATATTTAGCAGAAAGAAAGGGTTTATTTGTTAGAGACTTCATTACATGTATAATTTTTGGTTTATATTTTGTAAAGCACGTGTTTGATTTAGTCGTATGCATTTATTACGACTCTTTGTTCATATTTTATGGTCATTTTCTTTTAGGATTTTTAGGTAATTTTACAGGTCGTTTCTTGAATATTTTAGGTAATCAAAATCCAGTCCCTGATAACAACACAATTGCTCAATCTTCTTGTTTGTGTGTATCATTCTTAGAAAAGACATAATCTTTGGTACTTAATCTCCAATCTTAGAGCTGGGAATCCCAAGCACTGGTAATATAAATCTACTCGTGACTCGGCCTCCGCCTTCTTGGAGCGGGCAAATCCCCAACAAAATTGTTTTTAGCACCACGTCTTACGCCTATGTACTAATTACACTAATGGTTTATGGATTAGGAAGGTTTAATTGAGCGGAAGTGCACCTGAATTTGTTTTACCTTGACTCTTTGACTCAGTTTCTAATAATTGCATTTGCGTGGGAGGAAAGTAGAAAACAATTTAGGAAAAACCTTCCTCAGTGCACCCAACCAAGATCAAACCCCGATCTCCCCGTCTCCGGTAGTCTATTCTAACACGAGAGTGGTGCGTTAGACCACGCGGTCACTGAAGCGGGTAGCGAAATTGTAAGCCGAAAAAAGGATTAATTATATTTCTAAGTATTTCCCACCCCCCTCATGAGTTTTACCACCACCTTTTGGGTAAAATATTTAAGATATTTTTCTAATCAGAGGTTTAGAGGTTTAGAGGTTTAGAGGTTTTTGGGGGATGAATCCCGGTCAAATTCCGGTCGGGTGTCTTTAAAATGGTTTTTACTAAATGATTTCCCACACTCCCTCGAATTTATTGCGGGTACATTTCTTATAAGCTCTAGCTTCCTTATCCCTAACTCAGTAGTGTAAATACTCAGATAACTTTTATTAAAAAAATACATGTAGCTAGCCCACAATAGAGACATACCGACCGAGCAGCCGCCATCTATTGGTGAATATAGTGTCAACTTCTGCAAGTAGAGTGGGTCTTGTGGTCTACACAATGAAATCTCCAGCCGTTTATCTCAGTTTTATATACCGAGGCCACTACGTTTTCATTCAAGTAGCTTCTCATTAGTCCTTACGAGGCTGATTTTAACCCCATTCCAGACCCACTGCTTCATAGAAGAAAAATTCTGGGAACGCTGGGGATCAAACCAGTGACATTTTGTTCTGTAACTAGGAGCTCTTACTAATAGACCACAGGGGTGGTCCAGATAGCCTTAATGAGTAGTAAGCAATATTGTTTTAAATGAAATTTTTGTTTAAAAGTGTCGTTCAGTCACCCGTTGAAGCGCAGACGATGTATATTGGCTCACCGAGACCGGTTCATTTCACTAATAAAATGTTTCTTCTTTACCTTAAATTCACTAGAACAATGCCCCTTAAAATAAATAAAAACTTATTCTGGACACAATTCTACTATTTGTAGGGGTATAATTATTTGTATTCTATGATAATCGTGCTGGCTACATATACTGAGGTCACAGGTTCAATTACCAGTGCTTCCAGTTTTTCTGTGAGGCAGTGAGTCTGGAACGGGCTCAAACATATACTCTATGGATTGATAAAAAAATTACGTATGATAAATGCTTACACCCCAACCTCCCTGTAATAAAACGTAATAAAATACTTGATACCCACAAACCCCATCCCTCAAAAACCCTTATGTAATTTAAAGATGGCCCTTTATGATTCTAGTGAATAGTCACATTAAACAAAATAATTTAAGGTGTCACACTCACAATAGACTGTACTGCCGGTGATGGGGAAGTTGGAGATCGAATCCCGGTCGGGGGGTTCTGAGTGTGTTTTTCCCTAAATGGTTTCCCACTGTTCCTCCACGAAAAAGCTGGTACATTTCTACTAAACTCTAGCTTGTTCATTCCTGCCCCAGAAGTGTAAATATTCAGAACAGGTATTAAGACGTGAATCACACACACATATAAAAAACTATAAATAGAAAGTCATTTTTCTTGTTCATAAAACTATCGTTCACTCACATGATGCGGCTCAGATGGTGTCAATTGATCCGCCAAGACCGGTCTCTTTAAGAAACCACTACCACCACTTTCACTAGAAAATCATTACAAATTATATAAAATAATATAAATAAAATTTAAAAATAGAGGGTTGCTTCTTTGGTTTATAACCGTTGTTTAGTTTCTAGCTTTTATCTTGGGTGTTTTTTTAATTTGAAAAATATACTCGCCCTAATTAATATACCCCCAAAACAGGGGTGGAGTGAATAATCTGTGTTTTCTCTCGAAATAATATCTGGCAGGTTTAAATCTCTATGATAGTATTTGCAAAATACTCTGTGAAGGAAATGAGATCACTTACAAACACTCAAGATTCAGTTATTTTGTACAATACTTTAAAAATAAAAGAAACATTAAACAGATACAATGGTTATTTTATTATATTCTGAGATACATTTTGTATGGTATATAATATTTATTACAAGTGAAAGATTCAATCACCAAAGTGTTATTTATTGAGATATATATATATATATAATGCTATATTTATTTGAGTTACTTTCTGTCTTTACACCAGAACGGTTTCATTTAGTTTCGTTGCTTTTTAAGATTATGTTTTTAAGTATTATTTGTAATAAGCCCGTTTAATTGTTATTGTAATAAAGTTGTGAGCTTCAATTCCAACTGTCACTTCTGACTAAAGGGAAGCTATAAACAAGATCATTGTCAGCATCATTGAAGATACCACGACCTTCACAGCACCTGGAACAAGAACATGACAAAAATAAAATTATTTGGAGGATTTGGCAAGTGATCTAAGGAGATATCCTAAAATGGCAATAAATCGCCAATATCAAGGAGAATACCCGCTACTCTCGTGTTAGACTAGACTGCCGAAGACAAAGAGATCGAAATTTGACCCCGGTTGGGTGCACTGAGGGTGGTTCCCCCTAAATGTTTTTTCCACTCTCCCTCCACTAAAATGTTGATGCACTTCCTCTAAAGTCTAAATTAAACCTTCCTAAGCCATAACACATCAGTGTAATTGGTACATAGGCCTATAATCCGAACTGGTAGTAAAACGCGGTTCTAAATAAAAGGAGATTTTAGTTCAATTCCCTGACGGGTGTACTTTGCAGTGGTTTTCGCATCCTCTCACCAAGATAATGAGGGTGCATTTTCTCTAAGCTATAATCACCCGCATTTGTGCTCTTTGTCCATAAGATTAAGCTTGTGATGGACAGGATTGTCGGTGACGGGGATTTAAAGATTTGAATTTGTGTTAGGTCTACTTTGGTATGGGTAGAGGAGAGATGTTCCACATGTGATCAATGTTGTTCTCTCATCCTCTCTATAAGCTAACGCTGGTGCATATTCACTAAACTACTCTCCTTGTCCCTACCAAGGATGTAACTTGTGGAGGTCTACTTGTGAACTGGGTCAGTTAATTTATTTAATGAATTGAAAAATTATTGGAATATACCTAATTATAAGTTACTTAAAAAGTAGGAGATGGGGTAGGGCCGTCCATTAGGCAAAACTACACGGTCGTATAGGGGCTTATTCAAACAAAATGTATTTTTGTTACTGTTTAGAAAAATAATTGTTCAAATTAAATAAGCCAATAATTATTTCTAAATAAAGAAATAACACCTAAATATTTTATTTAAAATATATTAACTATTTAATATCTTTTATGATTTTATGGCGTTCTGGGTCAATTTATCAGCGAATCACTTTGATATTTAATTAAAAGCTTCCAAAAATATTTTCTGGCGTTAAAGTATTACGTAAGCACATTTGTGGCCATTTTAAACCCCTTCCCCACCCCCTTGTAAGCAAAAATAGTCAAATGCCTATACCCCCTTCTTGCTTACGTAAGATTTGTCAACTTTTTTTCATTTGTTCACAGGAATAACCATTCTTTTTCTCATGCAATTTTGTCCATAGCCTCAACAGGTGGTAAGACACAATGATGAAAAAAATATTAAAAATTCATGCAAATTATAAATTGTTGATATTTATTAACATAGCGATGTAAATTAATACTGCGAAATTAATGACATTTAACACTGGTATACAATGAATTTAAATTTATCGAACAGTCACGTCTTCCTAGTTTAGCCATTCAGCATCTTCATTCCTACCCAAAGCTGCCTGAAATCCAAGCGGCTTGCGATGCACCCTCCCTCAATTTTGGCCATCTTTCTCTGTCTTATGTAAGCATTGTTAT
>CABFWB010003442.1:51102-63226 GCA_902151455.1 Timema bartmani | reverse complement strand
CCCAAATCCTATTCCCACCACCTTACATTTTATTGACTTCGTTTCTAGTTGGCACCCTTCGGACAAAGAGCCTCGGTTGTTGAAAAGTCTTAACTTTGTTGCTTGCATTCCTACCTGAACCCCTACAGCTTTCTCCTTTACACCCCTCCTAAATCTATGACATCACAAATAAGAACCACACTAATTAGAGCTATATGGTAAAGCTGAAAAAATATAGACTTTCAATTACAATACTATGGACTAATACTACATGTCTTGCATACATGTTACGGTCACTGTCATGTGAGGGATTTTTTTTTTCAAACATACTGATGTTTGAATTAAATTTAAATGGCTACCAGGAGAATATTTTTGCAAACATTAAATAACATAAAATAACCACACATCTTCAAGCATAAGCTTGCCCTGACACTAAAAAATGGGCGAATATATAATATTGAGTTATTCTATTCTGTCCTCGACCAGATTCACAACCTGTTTGATTCGTCGGAGAGCAGCTCTGACGAAGACGGAGGTGCGGCGTACAGAGCCGCTGAGAACAACCGCCGCTCTCGGCTTGGCAATCAACGTCACAGCAGGGCAACCACATCAGCTGTTCCTAGGACAGTGTTTCACAGGTAGACAGGCTTTGTTTGAAATAAAGAAATACTTGTTGGTTTTTAAAATTGCATTAACTGGATTCACTTCAGTTCAACTTTATATACAGTTTGCTTTTTGATACCACGAGCCTTAACTAAAAAACTAAATAACTAACTAAACCTGTTTGGAAAGTAACTTTTTAAATATGTAACTACCATTTTATTTTTGCCTGTGTCTTTGGTCTTTCTTAATATGAAAATAAATATTTCCAAAGATTAAAATTGTGTGTAGCTGTGAAAGTGACCAGAAGATAAAATAACGTGAAGGGCTTTGGAATATATTTTCTATTAAGGCCTAACCTAACAATCTATTGAGGTTGTCTTGCGTTTCTATCATTAACATTACACTAATAGACATATCAACCTGCTTCGGTGGTTGCGTGGTCAGAGATGTCAGTCTCGCTATAGACTGGATTTCCAATGAATGGGAGCTCGGGGTTCAAGTCTCGGTAGGGTTTACCAAAAGTGTTTCTTTCCGAAAGTATTTCCCACTCTCCCTTCATGCAAATGTGGGTACACTTCCTCTTCATTGGACCTTTCTCATCTCAATACATTATCGTAATTAGTACATATGCATATGGCTTATGGCCCAAATGGGAAGAAATACATGGTGATATGTATTTTTTTAACTAGACTAATCTGATCAAATGGGACAAGAACAGTAGCTTTATGAAATGCACCCGCAATAGCACAAAGAAAAGTCCTGCGAATAATGTGTGTCAAAATCACTTCATTACAGATGACATAGAACTTGCTATCAACGATGACCATGGACACTGCTAGTCTAGCGTCTCGTACCCCAAGCTCACCAGTGCAGGCTTATCGTATCTTTTACCTAGCATGAGCTTAGATATTGTCTAAAGACAAGTTAATCATTTGTCGGAGAGGACTAACATTTACTTAAAATTCGCCCTCCTCATCCAAAGTTTGCTACTTAAAGTCACTGATAGTCATTAATGTCTTTAGATCACAGATTATTAAACTGTGGTTCATGACCCCTTAAGGGATTGCAAAAATGACTCTTGGAGGTCACAAGAAACATTGACATATGTGAATAAATTAAATATTTACTCCAAAACTATTGAAATGATTATAATTCACTACAACCTTTCATTGTATATCTGTTTAGTTCTTTTCAGGCCAGGCATGATTACACAAACACAATTTTAATAATCATTCGTTAAGTAACTAAGGTAAACTAATAGTTCCCATTGGTTATCTGCATATATAATATTTGTCAATTATAAAAATGAAATCACCATTATTAATGTATGCATTTTTTGCAGTAAATAATTTCATTATTTCTATTTCTCATTTGAACCGAAACTGCTCATAAACTGACACTAGAGCGTTCATAACGGCCTGGGTTCACTCACTAACAATATTGTTACATGTTTAACATTGAAAAGAGGATAAAAGGGTAAGGCCTACACACTTACCAGAAAAATGTAGGCCTCAAAGTTCACAATTAAAAAACAACAAAACACAATATGTAATTTTTGAGGCACATCAGTCCCCTTCTTCAGCAAAAGTGAGTAAAACACATACTAGACTGTGACAGCATGGCTAGAGGTTGATCACGTTCACTTAGATTCTGCAGTTGCCTGTTCAAACTTGTGTCTTTACTCTTGGTAGATGGATAGAATTTTGTATTTAAATTATATTTAATCACTGATAAAGGGGATTGATATACTCTGACAATTACATACATACATGTGTTTTGTTGTTTTTTAATTGTGAACTTTGAGGCCTACATTTTTCTGGTAAGTGTGTAGGCCTTACCCTTCTATCCTCACTTCCCTATAAAATTGTAATATGAAAAGGGGTCACAAATGAAAATGTTTATTAAGCTGTGCTCTAGATTGTATGATAGAAATTAAATATTGTCCATGTTTTCAGAGCGATGGATGCCGTAACAATGTCTTGGGACAACATGCACCTGAAGAATATCTTGTCCAGCGACACGTATTGTAGTCATGTGCCCGACAGTGCACTGTCTTCAGGCAGCTTCAACCCTCTTGGACAACCTCTTTGGCACGGTATGACAATACCACGTCCTCAACTTAGCTCTAGATTCCTAACAAGACTGTCCTTCTGCCACAATATAGCATCACCGTATCCTCAACTTAACTCTAGATTCCTAACAAAAGACTGTCCTTCTGCCACAATATAGCATCACCGTATCCTCAACTTAGCTCTAGATTCCTAACAAAAGACTGTCCTTCTGCCACAATATAGCATCACCGTATCCTCAACTTAGCTCTAGATTCCTAACAAAATACTGTCCTTCTGCCACAATATAGCATCATCATATCCTCAACTTAGCTCTATATTCCTAACAAAAGACTGTTCTTCTGCCACAATATAGCATCACCATATCCTCAACTTAACTCTAAATTCCTAACAAAAGACTGTCCTTCTGCCACAATATAGCATCATCGCTCTAAATTCTCAAAGTGCTTGTCAAATACATCAATTAAAATTTTATTTTATTATTTAGCACCGCGTCTTACTACCCGTTCGGGTTATACGCTTAAGTACTAATTACACTAATGGATTAGGAATTGGGAAGGTTGAATTCAGAGGAAGTGAACCCGCATTTGCGTGGAGGGAGAGTGGAAAACCATATAGGAAAAACCGCCCCCAGTTCACCCGACCGAGATTCGAACCTCGATCTCCCCATCCTTGGTGGTTTAGCTCAACACGACTGGCGCGTTAGCCAACTACGCCACCGAGGCGGGTCCTCAATTTAAAAAAAAAAAGTTATTTTTATAAAACTGGGACTGAACTAACACCAATAAACCCCTACCTTGCAGAGCCACTGCCAACTTGTGCTGCCCGAGTGGATGCATTGCGGTCCCATGGTCACCAGAGCGCAGCACTGCGGCTGGCTGTCTCTGTCATACGCACCATGAAACAACAGCAACTGGTGGCACAGCGTCGCTGGCATGAGAGTCAGCAGCAGGCTGGTCACAGCTCTCATCCTGTGCCCTGCATGGCTCGGTGTGCGGCTAGCGGCGCCAGTAACGGCTGGGGGGACGGATGGGTGGGACACCCTTTGGACCCCGTTGGTTGTCTCTTCGACACGCTGGCCGACGCTTCCATGGTGCCGGACGACCAGGCGCCCAGAACCCCTTCCTTCTTTGGTAACTATTTTGTACCCTTTAATTATTAACTTCAATACTGGCACTTAGTAACTATCTAACTCAGGGGTGTTCCACCTATAACAGCTCATTATTGGGCCCCTTTGATAAATCAAAAAGTATTGTATTGATGGTCACATGGTCTAATGCGTCACTCGTTTGTTAGTCTGGAGTGCCAGCGATGAAGCGATTGTCGTTCAAATCCTGCTTGGATGTACTGATTTTTTTTATTCTAATGCCTTTCCCATTCTCCTTTCATGCAAATGTGGGTACACTTGCTCTAGAATTTTACCCTACTTATCTAAAAAAATAAAATCTATAAATAAAAAGATAGTATATTTAAATTTGATGTACTGTAATCTAAACGATGGGCAACCAATGTGTTGGCAACATAAAAAGATGCTTTGTACAATTTTGCCTTGCATTATTATTTTGTTTTAATGTTTACCCACCTGTTATAGCAAACAATAATTCATTTATCAACATTTTGAACTCTTGTACTGTATTGTTTGTGATTGTTGAATGTATGCGCAGACCCAGTGGGTGTGGAAGACACCGGTAGCAATGTTCCTCCACGGTACCAACACGTGCCGGTGGTCGGGTCGAGGGACCGCTCCGAGACTTACCTCACTCTTGCGGTGGAAGTGGGGCTAATAGGTCTGGGTCAGCAGAGGATCATGCCTAGCGGACTCTACGCTCAGGTACAGCTCATTCTGTGATTGGCAGGCCATAAAGTAATTTTAGTCTATTATTTCCAAGGAGAAACTAATTACCCAATTTAGAAAAGATAAACTTTTTAGTTGAGTCATTTATTTGGTAGGCTATTGGTTTTTCTCTTCTATATCAGCGTTTACACACACCTGGAAAATAGAGAAAACTCAAAAGAAATTTTTTTAGTCTGTAAAAATCAGAGAAAACACAGGGAATTTTGCAGAGTCTAGTTAAAAAATACTGAATTATTTGTTTATTTGGGACATCTAACTTCTTACTTCACCTTCATTACTGTTTCCAGCCTATGGCCTGAGTTAGTTTTTTATTCAAGTCATATATTCTCCACTACCGGCTTGCTAGGCCTGTCGTAGCTTAATATGCCTTGTTTATCTAACTTAAGACTAGGACAGGCACAACATCCAGTCCCCGGCCGTTAATTCATCAATGTGAAAGGGTAAACCCACATTTTACCAATGATAAATTTTTCGGCCATGCCAGGAATCGAACCTGGGACCCTTAGCTCAATATTCAGACGCCGCCAACTGAGCTAAGGTGTTGTATCTTGGATATATGTTTGAAATCCTAAAATAGTAAGTTTTTGGATGGATGAAAAAGTGAGCTGAAGAACTAAGCATGCTGATTTTAAAATGTCTTATTACCCCTTAAACAAGAGTTGTAAAGTGACAGAATGTATTTCCCCATTAATCTTAAATACTCCTGTTTTAAGTTTACATAAGTTTTAAATTACATAACTTCACACTTCAATTTGATGAAAAATAAAATGTTATTACTTCTTTTTTTCAATCAGACCTGCCTGTAAAATTGAGGTTTTCTTGTAGAAAACCTGTAAAAATACAGAGAATTTTGTAGCAAGAAAATAGTGGCAACCCTTTATATGCTTATTTAATTATAATTTAGGAGCAATCATATCACATATTAAGCCAATCATATTCAAGAAGCCTTTTCAACATTTCTTAGTTAATAAAAATAAACTAAGGTAATAATTTTTACTTTCTCACTATCTTACAGGCAGAGAAAGTATTATGATTGTAAACAAAATTGAATTCAAGTTTTTGATGAATGTCGACGTTCTATGACCTCCTGAATCCGAAAAAGTGTTTTTGTAATTCCGTCTGTTGGTCTGTACCTCGGAGTGGAACCTAAACTACTGATCGGGCTAAAACTTGGTATCCAGGGTTTTCATAGGGCTGCCTAGAGGAGTTTTTGGAATTTGATATCTTACCTTAAAATTAAGGGTAATTTCCTTAAGGGTGAAAAGAGAAAGAAAAATGATTTTATCAAAATTGGCCTTAACAATTTTCATTAAATTTCATTTCCAAGCATTGAGCAATATTATAAACAAAATCACTACTCTAAATTTTTCATCAAAATGACTAAAAGGTTCCGGTCCGATGCGAAGTTCTAATTTTTTAACACATCTCCGTAACTCTTTGAGATATGAAATTGCTTATCATTGCAAATATTTAGGTCTATTTATAATAAAATTCTGTTATTTGAGTCATATTTTTTTTAAACCAATAATTTTCAAGCTATACGCAAATATATATAGCTTGTAATTTTTCGAACACTAAAGGTAAAGTATTGTTAATTAAAAAAAAAAATCTAGCCCTAAATGTTGTTGGTTATTGACATTTCATGATCCTCCTAACTCTAAAAAGTGGTTTTTACAATGCCATCTATTTGTGTGTCAGTCTAACCCTAAAATTAAGAGTAGTTTACTAAAGGGTGAAAGGAGAAAAATTGATTTTCTCAAAATCGGCTCTAACTATTTTGATTAAAATTGAAAATGCATATCTAGGTGTTGATTAAGATTATAAACAAAATTGATATTTTCATTTTCCCATGAAAATGACTCTTAAGAGTACTTTACTGAAGCGAAAATTTCCAAATCTATGCAACTATTTGAGATAATTTATGATTGCAAAATTGTAGTACTATTAAAAATTAAAAACTTGTAATTGAAATATATTTTTATAAAACGAATAGTTTCTGAGGTATTGGCAAATATATTAACACACTTTTGTGAGCTTTAGTTGTACAGAGATACTACTCAAGTTTTAACGCAATAATTCTTCAATGCCATAGAATAAGTAAATAAGTCTCTCAAAAAGTTGATGTTCTTTTTCCTTTAACCTCTTGAGGGAAATGTTTGTACAGCATTAATTTTTCTTTGCCATTTTAGACTAACTAGTCAATATTTACTTCTTTTTTTTGTATAAATTTATAAATGAGGAATTTAATGAAGATGTACAACCCTTAGTAAAATTTCAAAAATTTTAACCAGAAGTCAAGAATTTTAATACAAAGTTTTGACTGTTATGGACCCAATATCAATCTTTTTTATTGGTCCAAATATACAAATGAGGACTTTAATTCTTTAAAAAATAAAATTGTTAAATTTAAAATCGGGGCTTAAAAATGTTTTAGATGGGTATAATCTAATTTTTGCTCAAATTTGCTAGAGTATGTTATTTCGTTTCACTTATACGAGTTTTGAGTAAATATTTCAATTTTTAAACAATGGAGTAAGAAAGTCCGTGCGGAGTTTCGTACCACTTATTTTCCTAATCACACTTCAGATACAGTCCAATTTTCATTAAAAGAACCTTTTAGAAAATGCAAACTTTTTTGTAGTAAACAGTGATATAATTTTTTACTATATTTATCAAAAATGACTATTACACTTCACAGTTCACACAACTTGTTGCAAATATATGTGAAAATAAATTTAGCAATTTTTATGACTGTCAGATAAGACCCTTTTTTATGAAAATTTGACTATACTTAACTTCTGCACCAATGGGTGTACACACACATACACACACACACAAAACAGTATTTTCTTGTCTGTGTTTACTAATAACAAGGGAGTCAAAGTTTGGTTTCTAACCGGACTACTTGGGTGGTTTTCCATAAATGATTTCCTTCTCTCTTTCATGCAAATGTGGATATACTTTCTCTAAATTCTACCTTCCTGTTACTACTCATCATAATAATCATCATCACCAACATAAACTATTTCCAACCTGCGGCAGGGTCAGTTTAGTAAACTGCCTACATTTCCCTTTATCCTTCCACCATTATTCCTCCTTTAATTACCTCCATTCTTATCCTCTCACTTGCACACTTCTGCTGTTCTCCCCACCTCTTTCTTGGTCTCCTTTGATGTATTTTTCCTACATACTTCATCTCCACCATTCTCTCTGGTATTCTCTCCTTCTCCATCCTCATTACATGCCCAAACTATCTCAGTCTTGCTTCCTCTACTATCCCATGTACTCCCTGTACCTTCATAACTTCCCAGACAACTTATATTCCTAATCTTGTTTTGTCCTCATAACAGCTAACACGCTTCTTACAAACTTCGTTCCCTTGGCCTCCACTTTCCTAGTCTCTCTTACATTAATCATCATAATCATCATCATAATCATCATCATCATCATCATCATCATCATCATCATCATGATTAGTTTAAAGATGAGACTAGCTAGACAGGGAGTAAGAGTTGGGGATGGCTAGAAAGCTTGTATTATATATTATATTGTTTTTTTTTATGTATGTGTCTCTCTTTCTCTCTCTCTTTTATAAAAGGTATTGCATTTGTTTGAAATGTTGTGAATATTTGCCCCCCTCTTACGTAGGAGAAGTCTTGCAAGCAGGAGGACCGTCTGATCGCTAAGCTGCAGGAGATTGAATTAGACAACAGCTTGGTGGCTGTCCTGAGACGTCAGGCCATAGTGCTGTTGGAAGGGGGCCCCACGAGTGGCTTGGGGATAGGCATCCACCCTGAGAGTATCCCCATGCACACCTTTGCTCGGTTCATGTTCCTAGCCCTGCTCAACTACTACCCGGACCTGGCCTACGAGGTCGGCCTTAGAGCCATGAGGTGGGTCAGGTTGAATGCACTATTTATAGAAATTTTCAATGATACACTTAAGAGGGAATATAACCGCTTTGGTGGTTGCATAGTCTAAGGCGCCACTCTTGCAATATACAGTATTGCCGATGATGGGTAGATTGGGGTTTGAGTCCTGGTTGGGTGTACTGAAGGTGGTTTTACCTTATACTCTGTCCCTCATGCAAACTCTGGTACACTTCATTTAAATCTAACCTTACTCATCCCTAACACAGCAGTGTAATTAGTACATATGTGTAAAACCCGAATCATTAGTGTGATGCTGTGCTAAACTTAACAAGGACATAGAAAGGGTAATATAGGGTTAAACTAATGTTCTGGGGTCTGATTGTTTAGTTTGTCCTATAATAATGTTGGGCTAAGCCAGCAATAAGCAGTGCAAGAGTTCTAAAAAAATTCTAGCTTTAAACTCGAATATTTTTTTATCTTTTTCTAATCTCAAATCTGATATTTTCTCAAATTCTCAAATATACTTAAGGTGGGAGTGTAAGGAACGTTAGTTAAGGACATTGTTTTTGAAGTTTTTATAGCAACACTTTTTTTTTGGCCAAAATAAATAAAATACTGTGCCATTAGAAACATAGTTTAATTTTCTTCACGATGTGATATCAACATTTCTTGAATATTTGTCATGAGCATAGCGGCATTCCTTAAATGAGAAACTTCTTAAATGAAGAGAAAAAATTGTCATTAAATTCCAGGATACCCTTGACAAATATTCAAGAACTGTTGAGGTCATCATGTGAAAAAAAATTAAACTTTTTATGTTTCTACAGGAGAAATATTTGATTTATTTTGACCAAAAAAAAAATTGGAACAAAAACTACAAAAATACACTTCCACCTTAAGGATTTGTGGATTCAATGGTCCTATCCCTAGTTAAAATGTTGGTTCACTCGTTGGCTATAGTGTACTTTTTTTTTTACAGGTTACCCATCCTTGAAGAACATGAGGATGCAGATGACCCCGTAAATGGCAATGTGTCTTCCCTTTTTCCGACTCACTACCCTCGCTGGTTCACCCTCGGACACATAGAGACGCAGCAGTGCGCGCTAGCGTCCACCATGCTTAGTGCCGCCAAAGGTACAGGAGACACAATTTGTGAGTTGTAACTTTTTTTTTATAGGGATGTAAAGTTGTTCTTTAAGGCACTAGAATAGTTGAGCGGAAATTCATAAAAACCAGAAATCAAGTTGGCGTATAACATTCTTGGGTGGAGCTGTCAAGCAATAGGAGAACAAATAGAAAATGCAAATTCCATTAAAACAAATTGTGACCCTCCATCTACCCTCCTTATCAAATGACATCATTCGATTAATAAAAATTCATCCTACGCTCATATACCAGTCACTTTTTATTTTTCAAGCTTCAAGTCTTATTGAATAAATTAACCTTCATAATATTTAGATCTTTGGACTCTTCACACTGGAAAATTTCCACTTTTAAACTGTGTTTACAATTATATGTATGTATATATAGCGTCTTAGAAAATAGTTTTACAATCATTCCATTAAACACCAACCTCATGTTCTGTTAAAGGTTTTATCAGTATCTAACCTAAATGCAACATCTGATTGGCAACGTGTCAGATACCTAGGCAGCCCCTTTAAGAATCCATCCTCCTTTTTATTCTTTTGGTTTATTAATAACAACAAATAAACTAAGAAAATGAATATAATAATTTAAGATAAATTTGAACTAATAGTATATGACACACTGCACAAAGTCACTGTTTGCTGGTTAGATCAGGGTTTAAATTCCGGATGGGTGCACTGGGTTGGTTTTCTTCGTGAACTTACTTTAAACAGTTTTTACGCTACTGTTAAAAAACTGTATATAGGCCTATTTGATATTTTATATAATTTTAAAATAGATTTTACACAATTAAGTTGTTTATGTTTGGCAGAGGGGGGAAGGGGGCTTCTAGACTTAATAACAAAGTTATAAACAAAGCTTTTTAGCAAAGCAACTAACCCTTCCAAATTTTACAATTATTTTATGATTTAAAAAAAATAACTAAATGCAAACATTGTTATTTTATAATGAAAAGAACACAGTTCACACTTTACATTGATGCCACTGGACAAAGAGGTAATGGCTGCATCTTAAAAAAATCGAACATTACTGCCCAATCCCTCGACCTTAATTAAATTATATTCGAACTCATCAGGAAGGAGTGTAGAAGGTGACACAACTTCCTAAAAAAAGGAAGCCAAAAACACAAAAGAGAGCAATAGGAAATTAGTAAATAATATTAGAACTTATTCATTGATATGTGTCCTAACTATTCTTTACCAATATCATATGTGAATATTAGAACCTATTCATTTATATGTGTCCTAACTATTCTTTACCAATATCATATGTGAATATTAGAACTTATTCATTTATATGTGTCCTAACTATTCTTTACCAATATCATATGTGAATATTAGAACTTATTCATTGATATGTGTCCTAACTATTCTTTACCAATATCATATGTGGATATTAGAACTTATTCATTGATATGTGTCCTAACTATTCTTGAGCAGTTTTCTTTTTTCCCCCTTTTTGAGTTTTTTTGTTTCCTCTTTTAGCAAGTTGAGTTGTGCATTTCTCACTCCCTACTTTGACAGAATGAAACTTGGGTCAAGGGATTGGGCGGTAACTATTGAATATCTTCAAGCCATTATTTCTTTGTCTAATGACAGCAACATAGAACATTAATACCATACAGTTTGTTTACTGTGCATCATCAGTTAAAATATGAGCTGCGTCCATGAAGAGAAAAATATATATTTCCCATACACATGATTAATTTTTTTGCTAATTTTTGTCTGAAAGATAAAAGTAACTCTCTTAAGTAGAACAGCTAATAATTTTTCTACCTTAACTAGTAGAAGAAAATATTTGTCGTGAATATATTTAATAATTTTTTTCATACATTGTATGCAGCTCCATCAACTGTTGCCAGCCTATGGCCGGCTCAGTTTAATAAAATACCTCCCTCCATTTCTTTATTTTCACCATATTTCCTCCTTTAGTTGCTTCCATTATTATCCTCTCACTTGCACACTTTCTGTTATCTGCTCCTCCCATATCTTTATTGGTCTCCCTTGCAGTCTTTTTCCTACGTACTTCATCTCCATCATTCTCTTTGGTGTTCTATCTTTTTTTTATCCTCAATACATGACCATATCATCTCATTCTTGCTTCCTCTACTATCTCATGTACTCCCTCTACCTCCACTATGTCTCAAACAGCTTCATTCCTATTCCTGTTTCTCCTCATGACGACTAACATACTTCTTACAAACTTTATTCCCATGGCCTCCACTTTCCTAGTCTCTCTTACATTCATTGTCCATGTTTCTTCTGCTGCATGTATGTGACAATGGGTACAAAGTACGCCCTGTACAACATTTCCTTACACTTTAAAGGCACTTTTATTCTCCATAGAAGGTTTCTTACACACCTCTCCTCTTCTTATTAGATCCTATCTACTCCCACCCCCTTGCCTCAATCACACTTCAAAGATATATTAAACTTTCCGTACTTTTCTCAGCTCTACTTCTTCCAACTTAATAGCTTTACTAGGCCTTATCCTCTTCCTTGTAAATACTATGGTGTCACAATTCGCCGTGATAGATTTCATTTTATACTCTTTCGCCTCTTTATTCCATTCTCCTATAGCTGTTCCTAATACTTCCTCTT
>CABFWB010003442.1:15769-43508 GCA_902151455.1 Timema bartmani | reverse complement strand
ATATTTTGAAGAAATGCCGCAATGTTCCTGAACCATTCCAAGTGATTCATGCTCAAACCTTGCTCAAGAACTGGACATCAATGCTGGGGCCATGTATGTTGATGATCGATTTTCTTAAAGAAGCAGCCATTAGCTCTTTGTCCAGTGGTAACAATGAAAAGTGTGAACTGTGTTTTTCTTTTCATTGTAAAAGCCATTTTGCCTTTGTTCCTTTTTATATGTTTTCTATCCACCTTTCCTGTGCCTTCTTCCAAAAACATATTACAAATACATATGTTTCAACGATAAACGTGTATCTTAGCTCAAGATGATATATTTAGAATACATGCCTCTCTCGACTCAAAATACTACATTTGTTCAGTGTAATTGGTACCCCTGTCTGTTCCAGGTCCTGTAGCAAGCACCATCATGTCTCACAGCACCATCATGCGGCTGAACCTGACGTTTGCTCAACAGGAAGAACTTTCTGGTTGCGCCAGGAACCTGGCTCTCCAGTGTGCCACCAAAGTGAGTAGAATCAGAGACGTGAGCGAACCGATACCAAGCCTAAACGTTGTATATCTTTGTCCCCTGAGTAAGCATAGAAGCTCAGCGTGACAAAACTCTATTACTTACTGTGTCGATGCAGTCTGCAGAGATATAACAAATAATAAAAAATAGCAATTTTGGGCATATTTGGGATTATAAGGGAGGGGTAGGGATAGATTCAAACTGAAATACAACTGATCAAAAGTGTGTACAGTATAGTCCCAGATATACCCGAGTCATCAATTTTGATGAATATTTACCAAATTTAATACTTTTATGTATAAACTAACTTATTTCTTAGATTAGCTTATACATTATATATAAAATATTACTTTGGAATAGAAAAATAGTTCTTGTTCTTGATTTCCTTCACCTCTGACAAGATGTGTATTAATCACAACTTGTGAATGTGAGGAATGCCAGGCCTCCATCGTGGTTCGGATTCCACGTTAAACTGTAGGTCCTCCATTTCATCTCACAATCACCCTACCATTGCACATTAGCATAAGTGCGTATAACCAAAACTGGTAGTAAGACGCGGTGCTAATAATAATAATAATAATTGTTCTTGATTAGGTCTGGTGTAATCAAATTATTAAGTAACTTAATAATTGGTGATGACAATTATTTTACTTTTTCATCAACAACAACATGAATTTATTTTGCCTCCACTTAAAATACAATAACATTTGAATTTGTTTGTATTTATGTAAGAAAATAAGATTCAAACACTTTTATAACATGCATGTTTATGAAGCCTATTTTATATGACTAATAATTATATTTATAAAAATGTAATAAGTATTCTGGGGTTTAGGTTGCAAACACTCCTGAAAACAGCCAAAACCAAGAAAATATTGTATCGCAGCCAATTTCAAAATGTGTGAATCAGATCTTTTTCATAAATTTATCCAAATGGCTATACTTTTTTTTTTTTAGGATCCTCCAAATTGTGCCTTGAATGCGCTGACGTTATGTGAAAATGATGCCCTTGCCTTTGAGACAGCCTATCAGATAGTGATCGATGCGGCGTCACATATCATGACCTCTTCCCAGCTGTTTACGATCGCGAGGTACATGGAGCACCGGGGCTATCCGACCCGGGCCTACAAGCTGGCCGTGCTTGCCATGAAGAACGTACACCTAGCCTACAATCAGGTGACATTTCACACACACCATTCATATTTGTTGAACAAGCGATATTCTTTAAAAGTTGGAGGTCTAATTTAATATGTATCATTTATATCTTCAAGGAAAACCTCTTTTCACTTTTTGAGGTATTTTGATTTACATATTTGGAAGAAGCAACAGGAAAGATGGATGGATATTTTTTATATCCACATTTCCTGTAGCTTCTTCCAAATATGTATATTTATTATTCAGTAAGGATGTGCGAAGGACCCTTTTTAAATGTGAAACGAAACTTAAACAAGGGAAGCAAAGTTGATTGTAAAAATAAGGTATTTGCTGTGGTCACATTGCAATACTTATACGTTTCAAATTATCCATCGAATACATCTAGGTAAATAGAAAGGCTTAGAGAAATAAAAATACATAGCATATTATTATTTTATTCTGATATATTTGAATTTATCTATGCTTATGTTATAGTCTTATAGATATGATTAATCACTGGTCCTTGTTAAAATTTTGTTTAGTATCTGTTCTAAAAATGCTTATACATGTTTAGATATGTCATATTTAGTGAAATAATTCAAATCTGTTCATATTAGATCTTAAGTTTTCTTCTTCCTTCTAAATGTTTCAAAAATGCAAAGGCTGTTGTGGGTGTTGAAGTCAAAACGAAGGAAGTTTTACATTAATTCTTGGGTTTCTATTTAAAATGGAAATAATAACTAATTTATCATCATTATTATTATCATCATCATCATCACAAAAGGTCTAAAACCAATTTAAGAAAATATAATTGAAAATTTGTCCCACCTTTATTTAATAAAAATTGTTTTACTTGCACAAATAATGTATTTGTTTTTAAATGTCCTTCTTTGTCTTTTCAGGACACTCACCCTGCCATCAACGACATTCACTGGGCATGCGCTCTGAGCCACTCTTTAGGCAAGACCGAGCTGACCAACATGATCCCCCTGCTAGTGAAGAATTGTCCAGTGCGCAACTGTCCTCTCGGACATCCTCCGGCGATGTTCCATGACTGCCCCCGGTATGTCCTGCCCCCACCCGCCGACGGACAACGCCAAGCACCACCATCACCACCACCACCATCGCAGCAGTAGCCGAGCGACGGGTGGGTGCGGAGGAGGAGTGAAACCGCTATCCTACGACCGTGCCCCATTGAGACAACTCCTCGAGGCGGCTGTGGCAGCGTACGTCAACACCACGCACTCTCGCCTTACACACATCTCGCCGCGTCACTACGGTGACTTTATAGACTTCCTGGGTAAGGCGAGAGATACTTTCATTCTCGCTCAAGATGGGCATGCGCAGTTCACACAACTTGTCGAGAACATGAAGGTGGCTTATAAAGGGAAGAAAAAGCTAATGTTTTTAGTGAAGGAGAGGTTTGGGTGATAGTGATATCCAGGCAAAACTGTAGCTACATTGTGATGATCATCCATGATGGCCATGTTTGATTTCTGCTTCCTTGTCAGGGGGGAATTATTTATTCACTTTGGAAGTTGTATTTATTTATAAAACTGTGCAACGCTTATGTAACTCTTCCCTACATCTGTATTTCACTCCACCAGCACTTTTAAAAAAATATTATAATATGCCCAGTGATTAAAAACTAAGTTATGAACTTTTATCTAAAGGTAAGTAATATATAACTGGACAAAATAAATATGATGAAACATTTAATAAAATGAAGAAACATTCTTTGGAACAAACGAATACATAATAATGATTTTAATAAAATCACATTGACTTGAAGTGTGTGTTTTTTTTGTGTCTGCTCGTTTTATTTATATTATTTTTTCAGTTGGTTCCAGTAAACCGCCTTTTGTGTTTAAAATACTGTCTCAGAGAAGACAGAACAGAGACTGTGTGTAACTTATAGATCTCATAAAATTTTCTTTTGGTAAGAATAGTCTTGATTTGCCTGCAAACTTTCTATCTAGGATGATGAATATGGAAAATAATATTATTTCAACATTGATTTTCTTTTGTAAATAATGGCTATACTTCATTACACATTGTATATGATATGCTGTGTATTTAGCATGTTTGTATGTGATACTTGTGTTTTAAACCAAAGATTGTTATTTGTATAATACGTGAGAAGATAATTTTCTTTTTTTTATATATATATATTATAGCAACAAATTTATACCAAAATTACGGTGTGCTTGTAAGAGGCTGGATTATGATTCCAGGTATTAAAGACGTTTGAAATAAAACAAGCAAACACTTCCTATTAAGTATATAATATGTAGAATCAAGTACAAAACTACAGCATTTTCAAGCCATTATACCGAAACCTGCAGTTGGTGTACATAGCAATTAGCAAGACGTATCATCAAAACTTATGATTCCGTAACTACCTCTGTCAGCAAAACCAACTAGTTTCTGATTTCTACAACAGCTGATTCATAACAACAACAACAATAAAAAATACATTCATATGTTTTTGTTTTTTCTGTGTTTGTATGATTAAGAATTATTTTTCATGAAGGTGTAAAACAGTTATAGTATTTATAGTAGATAGTAACTGTTATAGATATAAATATTTCATTCTGTTAATCGTAGTAGATTAAAATTTGTTTTAAGCTTTATTTAAGATAATAGTTACAACAAACTTCTTTTGGGGGACAAAAATAAACCTCGATGGATATCTTAACACTACCTTGTTCATTTTTTTTAAAAAGAAGTCGGCTAGTGAAAAGGTTATCAAGTAATTGTGTATTGGAAAGTTATCTTAAATAAGATGATCAGTTTCAAAACATTCCCATCTCAAAGAGGGCACTACCTGTGAACGTTAAAAGATAACAATTTGTATTCTATCAATTTAAATTTAATTAGTGCAATGACATATTTGGTTAAATAGTGTAGTTATTGTTTTAATGTTATTTTGTGTTGTTTCTTTTTATACTATTCAAATGATTTATTTAATTGTTTAAATTTAATTTCAATCAAAGCATTTGAAATAAGTAAAAGCTATTTTCGTCATTCACATCTTCTTTGTGCAAACATTTATATTTTTCAATAGATTTTTGCTCTTAATAAGATGTGTTCTGCTTCCTGTACAAGTTTATAAGATCTTCACAATATATTAATGCATTTTCTTACTTACAGAAATTTCTGTTTGGTTGGCACAATATATCTAGTATTAATTTAACTTGTTTGTCTCTATAAGGAAAACTTCTTTTCCCTTTATGAGGTAACTGTACTATAATTGGAAGACGATACAGTAAAGGTGGATAGAAACGTATAAAAGGAACTAAAAAAAATATGGCTTGTACAGTGAAAAGAAGAACACATTTCACACCATTGGACAAAGAGGTAATAGTTGGTCTTGAAGAAGTGAATATATATAATATATCTCTTCTTCAAGAGGCAGCCATTACCTCATAGTTCAATGGCAACAATGTAAAGTTTAATCTGTGTTCCTTTTTTATTGTAAAAGCCAAATTTTGTTTGTTCCTTTTACATGTTCCAATCCACCTTTACTGTGCCTTCTTCATCCAAATATAATTTAACTTTTTTGTGTAGTGTTAAAATAATAGCTTCCCCAATGTGCCAAAAAAAAAAAAATTCATTCATTAAATAGGTTTTTTGGAATAGAGCACTAGTCTAAATCATGATTATAATGCGGGGATAGCTAGCACACTTACCTGAGTGATACTGGGCTAGAAATTGTTTGGATAAAACACTGAAAAATACACAAACATATTTTTAAGGACACACTTTCACTGTTATAGACATCTTCATCAGGTCAAGAGAGTAGACTGTACTCTTGGTTGAACTGCAAGGTTGACTGTCCACAGGCAATTTTGTTTTCCAGCTAGGAATTTCACTATATAGATAGCAACACTTGGACTAAATATCACAATCCTAACTGGTGATTAGCTTTCAACAGTCAACCTTGAAGTACAACCAAGAACAACTCTATGAACCCGGAAAAAAAAACTATCTGTGGTAGTGAAAGCTCATTTTTTTAAAAATTTATCTTTGTCTATCTTTGTCCAAACAATCCTACTGCAGCTTCATTCAGGTAAATATGCTGGCTATCCCTTCTGGTTAAAACCACTATCCATTAAAGAGTAAATTGTTGTTTTGTTTATCTTTGACTCGTGGTTTGAGTACTTTTTTATGAATGAATATTTTAGTTTGTACATGTTTATTATAAAGTATTTTATTATTGAACTTTATTTGTTGTGATTTATTACACGTTTTAGTATTGACTGAAATATTTTCAGTTAGATTACTATGCAACATTTTATTCAAACTATTGCGCCACTAACATTGATTGCTTAGCTAAAGAAAAAATTTCAACTTTCCTAAACAGATTTAAGCTCAAATTTTCAAACACAATGACATTGTGAAAAATAAATTATTTCTTAGAAGGTCATAGTACATGTAATTGCTTTCAAATGTTTTAAAACCGCTTAGTGACAGTAACAAAAAGTTTCAAATCATTAAAATCGGTGATTTTTATTCAATATGTTTTTGATATGTCTTTTCAAACATAAACAAATATTTAAAAAAAGTGCCAAACAAATGGATTCAATTAGCATGAAAGTAGGATATTTAGATAAGGGCCTCATCCTTGCCTGAAAAACTGCAAGTCTTCGGAATAAAGTACATATAACCTCATAAGGTCGGGAGGGATTGAGGAGTAAGCGATCAATTTTATTTAAGAGGCAGCCATTACCTCTGTTCAGTGGCATCAAAAGTAAAGTGTGAACCGTGTTCCTTTTTAAATTGTAAAAGCCATGTTGTGTTTTCTATTGTGTTTTGTTTCTGTCCTTTCTTTTACTTTCTTGCATAAATAATGAAATAATAACACATGTTTTGGAGGCACATTGAGTCTCTTCAATGGTCCGACACCCTAGCTCATTCGGTAGCGTGTCTGTCTACTGAGCTAAGGGTCCCGGGTGCGATTCCCGACATGGCCCAAAAATTTACCTTTGGTGAAATGTGGGTTCCCCCTTTCACATTGATAAATTAGCTGCCGGGGACTAGATGTTGTGCCTGTCCTAGTCTTAAGTTAGATTATAAGGCATGTGAAGCTACGGCAGGCCTAGCAAGCTGGTAGTGGAAAATATATGGCTTGAATAAAAAACTGACCTGGGCCACAGGCTGGAAACAGTCATATATGTAAAGTAAATCGAGCCTCTTTATCAGCAAAAGATGGTCGACTACCCAACACTGACTTGTTGTTAATCACCATAGCTTGGATCCTTCTTACAGCTAACAACAGGATTCAAATTACAGCCTAAACTATTCTACTTCAAAATTCGCTATTTAATTTTGTGATGCCTGTTTTTTTATGTTGTTCTATGAAACTGAGGCTTTTTCTAATTATTGTGCTTGCCCAGTAATACATACCCTACTTCCATGTTTAGTGATTTGATATTTCATATTAAGTGAATGTGAAATACATTTAAAAACTCAAAATTATTTTAGTTTCAATTACAAACCAACTGTGAATACAGCACATCATAGTTATCGATAAATTGATACAACTGATTAATATATATTTAATGTGTGCTAATAATGAGCCAATATTTCGAGGTTGCAAGTCTTAAAAGTTAGAATTTGCTGCTTGATCTTGTTGCCAACACCCACTTACAAATTAATTGGACTTTAGAAAGAACCATAATGAGAAAGACAATGAATTGTTTTAACCGGAGACTATGCAGTCCATGAAAGGCTTGTCATATGATTTCATACCATTCTACACTTATACCACAGTGCTTGTCTTATATGTAGGACATGGTCCTAAAGTATTATTTCAAACACAACTAAAAACAAGCGCCCCAAAACTTTCAATAAACCACTCGTGGATAGAGAGGACTCTCAAAAGGCACATCTAAACTTTTTTTTTGGTCGATCACAAAACTATTATTGGAATTAAAAAAACATTTTCTATTATGACAAAAACCAAACAAATTTGAAACGTGTTTGACATTAATTGTTTATTCCTTGGATATTGAAAAATGACACCTGGACACGGGAATCGAACCGGGAACCTTTGTCTTAGTACACCAATGTTGCATGGAAATATCGCATGATAGCTAGGTGTTTAAAGCCTTGGTGTACTAAACCAAAGGTCCTGGGTTCAATTCCCATGTCCAGGTGTCATTTTTCAATTTAAAGATTATGATATTTATATGGGGCTATAACCGCAGCTAACAAATATAATAGCTTTGTTATTTAATACATCATTAATTGTTTAGTTAATTATTTTGTTTCACTCTGTGGAGTCAGATTAGTTTTGGAAATTAAAAATAGCTTAAGTTAAGTTATATCACAAATATCTTCTCCTCGCACAAATTTAGAAAATATATATATATACAAATGTGGATTAAAAGAAGGGAGAATGTGAATTTGTTATTTTGTATTTGTCCAGTAGTTTTGTCATTTCATACATTGTCTCTTCTGTTAAACTAGAGGTGTATTAATTTGAATAAAGCATCTTTGGCAAGTTTTCAAGATTGACTTGGTTACGTATTGGTACCGAGTGTTATCAACCAAGTGGTTCTGACCAAGCTGGAACATAACTTTTAAGTTGTTTTAGCATATAATTTGAGCGGGTAGTAAAACGAGGTGCTAAAAAATATAGGTTTTCGTAGACAAAAATGGAAATTGGGGTGGAATAGATATTACAGCTGGTAGGTTAATTAATGTAAACCTACATTTACTGCAAATTTACAGAAAATTATGTACTAATTAGTTTTATTTCTAGTTAAAGTGGTGCTTATTTTGACTAGGCCTAACATACGAAGCTAAACATATCTTCCCAAATATAAACATGAAACATGTATGTAAGAGTAAATAGGTATAGATCATATAACACACTATTTATTTTATCCATAGCTAAATGTCTTTAAAGTACCTACTTACTGTCATATATCTCTAGCTAATAATTGCCGTCCATTTTAATTTACATAAAGCTGTTAAAACCCATTGACTACGAAGTTATCCTCGTTAAAATCTAACATAAGGTTTTGTAAACAAAGGAAAAAGGTGCCAAACTGTTAATTCAACATTGGAAGGATAGAAGAGCACAGCCTACACACCTACCAGAAAACTGTTGGCCTCAAAGTTCACAACTTTATATGTAGGCCTTGCACCTTCTATCCTCCTTTCAATATTTAATTTAATATAAGATTTTGAAATCGCCGCACAATTCTCACCTCATTAGTTGATACCAGGCGATTTATTTTGCTCAAGGAAACTTTTTACCAAATTGAGGTCTGGTATCGTCCCAGTCATAAACACTCGTAACCAGCCGTGATACTAGGAACGCAAAAACGCTCTGGTTGTAAACATCGATACTAGGTCAATCGTGAAAACACACCTAATGCTAAATCATGGTTTAAAGTAGAAATGACAGTCAGAAAATTTACTCAAGTGATCACGTTTTTTCAAACAAATGCCTGCTTGGGATATTTTGAAGTTCTCTACTCAATAAATTTAACTGCAAACTTTTTCTTCATTCTAAGTATTTACACAAATCTAACTAAAAAAATGTTGATATATTTCAAAGGGAACACTACTGAACAAAAGTTTGGTAGCGACAGTTTAAATCATTAGAAATAGAGTTTAATAAATTTTAAATTGATCTAATTATATAATATCTTGAGAAACTTAAAATATAAAAGAATGAAGGAATAAAAATCAAAATCTTGAGTGCAATGGAAAGTTAGTTTGGTGTAAGAAATTTCAATTTGGTTTAAAAGCTTAGGCAATGTTTCATATTATTCGAGATAGTCTTCTTTATAACAATAAATTGTTTGTGTTTGAAACAATTCACAAGTGCTAGAATAATTGATGAAGATGTTCAACTATTTTGTCACTGTATGTGTAAGAGGAAATTATTTTTATATTTTTTTAGTTTTAACAAGATGTTTTAGTAACACTGAATATTTTTATTTATGTGAATGAACTTTGCAACTATAGATTCTTGCCTCATAACGTAAATTGTAAAACTATTTGTTGTAAATATAATATGCAATATATCTATATGTTGTGCCTGAATTTAAATTTGGCCAATGTTTTGAAGTTTGTGATTAAAATGGGCTCTATATTATCAGGCTAGTTGATCATCTGTTGGCTTAAACATTGTATTTAAGGAGTCATTTCAGCACCAGTATATAATTTTCAATATTTCTTGAAATGATTTGCCTATCTTTTTTATTATATTATATCTCTGTGCATGTGCATTTACACAATACCCAAAGAATTAACATGTTTTGCTCATAAGTTTTGAAATTATTTTATTAAATGTTCTATTAGCTTGATTGCCTGAAATAGTCATCCTAGGAAAGCTTTCTTCAATTTTTTTTTTACTTTTTTTGGACACAGATAACAAACATTCTGTACCCTCTAACTGACCAAACAAGTACAGTGAAATCTCCCTTCAAGGACACCTCTGAATAGCGGATTCTTCTTTATAACGGACAGTTTAAATTTCCCCGGCCAATTAACACAGGCTTTTACGGTGAAACAAATTCCCAATAACGGACTTTCTCAATAACGAACATGGAGACTGCTAGAGACACATATGTATGCATAAAAATCTCTAAACAGCAGACATCATTTTCAGTCCATATACTACAATATTTGACTGCAGGAATGTCAGTAATGCTGTTGTCTTGTGTGAAGAAGTAATTTTAGTCCTGCCTTCCCCCTTTAAGAAAAGTTTTAAAATAGCTTATGTAGTAATGACTACTGTACTTCATGGTCATATCTTCCAAGCCTTCTAGCGGGGTTTTTTTCTCCATCAGTTTAGTCCATGCTCGTGCACAAATATGTGCTTACAATACAGAAGGCCTACCGTTCATGTTTCATTTTATTTGTTTATTGTTTTGTGTACTATGCAACTTGTACAGTAAGCTACATATGATATTTATTCACTTGTCATAGTTATCCTGCAAACATTGCACAATGCAATGTAGTTCATATACACAGTATATAGATTCATATCGATTAGACTGTGTTCAAAGCACTAATTTAAAATATATATTTTATCTAATAAAAGACTTTTTTTTATTCCTGGAGGTGTCTGCTATTAAGAGATTTCACTATATTTCCATGAAATAAAATAAACCTAAAGTTATACATTTACAAAATTATATTTAGCTCGTCACAAAATAATATGTATATTAGCATTTCCTCTGTATATTTACAGCCGTACATGATAGAATTCCCTTTTGTGTAATTTCAAACTCTGCTACACTCATTTTAAAAAAAAATCCAAATCATATCTCAACTTTCTTATGTAATCAATCATAAAACAAAGGCCTTATCACTATAAGTTAGCAATAATCAGAACAATCTACACAAAAATCAAACACAGTAGTATACATAATCGTTCTCAAAACAATTGTAGTAGTTTGTTGATAAAATTATATAACATTTAAAGAAAGAATTAAATAAATCAAAGTCTGATTTGGTTCTTTCTTTTAAACCTTGGGAAAAAAAAATTCTTATCTTATAATTTTAAATCTAATATATTTTACCTTGATGCAGTAATGTACATTTATATTTCAATTTGTTTATGTGATTGGTGATTAAACTCATGAATGCAAGGATACACTCGCATTATCTTTTCAGCTTGATTTTCTAGTCGAGTAAAATAAATGTGTTTGCTGTGTTAGTTTTATTGCCATAACTCATTAGCATTTTTGTTTTTCTCCCATGTAATAGCTACATTATGAAGATAAAAACGAATAATTGCCTAATGACTTAGAAATGTAAATTTAACATTGAAATTTTGTAATTCTGAAAATCCAATTATTCAATAACTTAGACAGTGTAAATATCGCCTTGCCTCCTATGAAATAATGACAGACGTAAACAAAACTTCATATTATTATGTGTTTCAATGAATACAAATATATGTGTGCTGTACATGAATTAAGACAAAATTGTAAATGATTACTGTACATAATATGTACAAAACAAATTTATGTAGTTTTTTTTTTACTGTGAATAGTGATTAGTGTTTAAGAAATTTATTTGAATGAAATGTTAAAGCAGCCATTTAATTTATCATTGTGATATACTTTTGTGTGTGTAAATAACATTTATATTTAGACCGAAGGTCATGTTTTGTTTAATATTATTTCAGGTTCATTTTTTTTTTTTAACTTGGCTTTCAAAACTGTTCCTGAAAATATGACAATTTATAGAATTTAATATTAAAATTAATATGGAGGCCGCTTTAAAAGTGTATGTATCATTTGATTGAACAATGAACTATGTTGCGTGCTAGTGCGTAGTATGACCATTATTTGTAATACCTGTTATATTATGCTAATTGTACCTTGTCTTATGATAAGTTCATGTAGCTACCGACTGACTGTATCAATAATTTATTAGGGAATTATCTTGTTAAAAGAAAATATGTATATGCTATAAAAAAAATGCAATATCTGTAAGAAAAGAAATTCTGTACAGCATTTGTCGAACAAGAAATGTGTAAGATTTATTTTTTTATTTTAATATGTAGTGCTCCCATTTTTACCTGAAATGTTTTGGTTTTTTTTTTAAATCCTTTTTAGTGGGACTTTTTTTTTAAAAAGATTTTAAATCAAATATTTGCTTGAAGTATTTTGATGTTTTGCAGTTTAACTTAAATAAAACTGAAGATATTTATAAAAATTTCAAATTTTGAATTACGTATTAATCTGCTTTATTCACCAGCAATACCAAACAATTGGTTCGTGCTGGGGTTCGAAATACTTGTGTGTTGGTTTTAAAACACTTGTCCTATCAACTATGAACAGCCTTACTCTGGTTTCACATTTAAAAACTATCAATCAGGAAAGATAACAACAGATCAAACAAGATAAATGTTGAAAGAGATGGAGTAAAAAAATACTTATCATGATTTGGAAATAACACATTCAAATTGTACTAGGTTCACATGGTATGTTGGTTTTGGTGACATACGATTTTGTTATATTACAATTTTAAAGAAAAAGCATTTATCTAACATTTGTAATAAATTTTTACACCGTTTGTTTTCATGTCCTAGTATTAACAATCTCAAATGGAGACAGTTATAAAAAACAAAATTATCTCTGATGAAAAAAAAAATTATGTAACTTAACTAACACCGGTGAACACTTTGACTAAACATCAAATTCTTCTTGGTTTACTGCTGACTGAGAGGTTAAGGTTCGAATCCTGGCCGGTTTTATTATAATATTTTTCTAAGTGGTTTTTCACTCTCCCTCCAAGAGAACATGGGTACATTTCTTCTAATTTCTACCTTGATCATCCTTACCTCAATCAGTGTAGTTGAATGTAAATGTGTATATATCGGAAATGTATTTGCAGTCCCTAGGCCTTAGCATGGCCTTAAAACAAGGTCAACTCGCTAAGCACAAAGAGGGCAGCAAAAGTTTTTAATAAAATAAATATATTCACTAACTGGAGGTAAGTATGAAAGCAATGGTGTTTGTGGATTACCTGATGTTATGGGCTAGTGAGGAGAAAGAAGTTTAGGAGCAGTTGGATGCTTGGGATAAAGTGGTGGAGCGGTAAGGAATGATGTTTAATGTAAGGAAGAGGGAGATGGTAAGCACAAGAAGGAAAAAAAAGAGGTGCAATACTGGGTTGATTAGGATAGAGAGCAGTTGAAGCAGGGAGTCGAAAAGAAATTTTTATCAGTTCTGGTTCCGGTTCTCTAAAACATTTTAAAGGTTCTGGTTCCGGTTAGAGCACAATAAAGGTTATGGTTCTTTTCAGTTCCTGATAGTGTTCCTGTTCTTTAATTTTTTTTAGCACAGCGTATTTCTTTTAATTCGGGCTACGTCGATGTACTAGATTCATTAATGTTTTTTTTAATGAATGAAGAAGGCTATATTTTGTATTAATAGGAATGAAGCCGACGATAAACTTGAGGGTCACGCTTTGCTCTTTGGCAATGCATATGTTTATGTCCATCCAGTATAATATAGAGATCACAGCCAACAAGTGACGCTCAAGTTTATTGTCTGCTTCATTGTAGGTGGAAAGATTTAACTGTTTATTTCAATGTTCTTATGCTAAAACATGTCTCTGATGAATAAAAGTGTTATTGTTTGAAAATAGTGAAGTATTATACCACTCATGCCTGAAGAATCATTTACAGTAAAGGATATACAATTCAGTTTTACAGGTAATACTGTACAAATACAAATAAAATTTATAACATATTTAAAGTTGGCTATTAGCTTGTATATTGGTTTTAGAAATCATATTATATTGAAAGTTTGATAAATATAATGAATACGGTATCTTAAAACTTGATTACATTTGTTTGAATAACAAACTTTGTGTAGTTGCCATACGTTCAAACGATCACTTATGTTATAGGCTTGTAGAAAGTATTATTTTATTACCATAAAGTTGGCTCATATCTTGTATATGAAAACGTGGATAAATCCTAATCGTGGGTGCAAGAAACAAAGGTGTGAAGGGAGGTAAATGTTGTGAACATGGAGGAATACATAACCTATTTTATGAAGCATTCAATCCTAGCCACTTAAATACTTGTTTAAACTTAGTAACACTTAGGCTTTTGGTTAAAATGTCCGCAATTTGAAATTCACTTCGGACATAGTCAATCTTTGCAACATTATCACACATTAATTCCCTTTAAAATTATACTTCACATACATATGTTTCAATCTGTTGTGTTCCCACTTCTCAAGACACTTGATGGCAGGTTGGTTGTCCTCATATATGGTGGGCACTTTAGGGTTGATTCCCAGCTCCAGCAGTAGACTGCGTAGACACAGGACATCAGTACAAGCATTGGCAAGTGAAATGAATTCTGCCTCACAGGTACTCAAGGCAATAGTGGGCTGCTTTCTAGTTGTCCAAGATACAGTTGAACCAAAAACTTTCAGAAGAAATCCAGATGTTGACTTACGACTGGAGTCATTGGTCATCAGCACATGCGATTAGGGGTGTCCCTTCTTTTTTAGGAAAGTGCAGAGCTAAGTGTGAAGTTCCTTGTAAATCGTGAAGAATCCGCTTCAGTGACTCCCAGTGAGTGTTAGTTGCACAGATTTTAAACCTGCTGAAATAATTGACAGAACAGGTCAGGTCTGGTGCATCAAACTGCCTATGAGCTCTCTGTATGGCTTGATGCCAATTATAGAGGTTGATCCTCGGTCATCAATAGAGGGTTTCGTCTCCATTGGTCTTTAGCTATTTTGCAGTTTTCCATGTTAAATTTGCATAAAATTCTTTTGATATAAGATGGTTGACTAAGATATATACCATCGGTTCTTTTCTCAATTTTTATTCCGAGAAAAAAAGTGTAAGTTACCCAGATTTTTCAAGTCAAATTTACCTAGCTTGAAGTGCAGCTTTGATCTTCTCAAGAGGTTGTATGTGAGTACTGCTGATGATCAAATTGTCGACAAAAATCAGTATGTAGACCTTGGTATCACCGACAACATCTAGGTACAGACATGGATTATACTGCACTGGTTTAAAACCAAGTGATCTAAGAAAAGTGTCAAGACACTTGTTCCATTCTCTGGGTGCCTGCTTGAGGCCATACAGTGATTTCTTTAGATTGCAAACAAGTTCTAAAGTATTTGAAAAACCATGGGGTTGTTGCATGTAGACTTCCTCGGACAAGGTTCAGTGCGAAAATGCATTCTTCACAACCATCTGACATGCATGTAAATCTTCTTCATTAATAATGGCTAGCATTGTTCTCACCCTAGTCATACGTGCTACTGGGGCATAGGTTTCACTATAGTCAAAACCTTTCTTCTGTTGACAACCTTTAACCACTAACCTTGCCTTATAGCAATCCTTATTACCATCTTGATCTCTTTTGATGCTGAAGACCCAGCGACAGGAGATAGCTTTCCTACCAGGGGGTAGTGAAGTCAATTCCCAGGTGTCATTTCTCTCGAGGGAATTAATTTCCTCTTCTACAGCTATCATCCAGTTCCTCTCATCAGATCTACCCTTGACATAATCAAAATCTTCAGGCAAATTGTCAAGAAAGCTTTCTGCATTCATAGCAAATGCTACATCATTTTGCAAATAGCTTGATTTCACACGTGGGCGTAAGCTACGACCAAGTTCACCTTCATCGGATAGTGAAGGCGTTTCTTTGTCCAACTCTTCATGAATGGCTTCACCTAAAGGTAGGCTTCCTTCTGACGGAATGGTAACTGTTTCACAAAGTAATGGTGCTTTCCCTGCTGGGGATGTGGTCATATTTTCTCCACTCCAAGTGGCATTTTCATCAAAAAACACATCGCATGCCAAAACAATCTTTCTTTGTGGTAGGGTTCCACATCCTATAGCCATTGGGGCAATAGCCAACCATGATGCACTTCTGGGTACGATTGTTCAGTTTCCCTTTAAGTAACTCATTAGGTATGCGCACATAGCCAATGTAGCCAAACACACGCAATTTTGACAAGTTGGGACGTTGACTATACCAGACCTCTGCAGGAGTTTTACAATCAAAGGCTACTGTTGGGCTTCTATTAACAATATATACTGCTGTCATAACAGCTTCTGACCAGAGATCTTTTGAAACATGTGCCCTTAATAGCATACACCGCACATGCTCCATTAGTGTTCTATTCAAGAGTTCACTTACTCCGTTTTGAGAAGGTGTATATCTGATAGTATATTCAAAATGTATACATTTAAATTCAAAGTGTTTTCTCATCTATGAAGATAAGTATTCACCACCTCGGTCACACATGAAGCGGCTTAATCTTTCATTAAAATGAACAGTTGCTAGAGCTTCATACTTCTTAAAAGACTCGAATACCTCTGACTTTTCTTGATCGTGTAAACATAAATAAAGTGACTATAATTGTCAATTAGGGTAAGTATGTATCTCTTACCGTCATATGATGAAGGATTGATCGGACCCATGACATCACTGTGGACAAGCTGCATGGGGCGCTTAGCCCTTGAGCGAGTTTTTACATGAGGCAATTTAGTCATTTTACCTTGGATACAATGCTCACATGGAGATTCCTGAGTTATAAGTTTTTGTTTACACACACACCGTTCATGCCATCAATCATTTCCCAAAGAGACTTCAAACGGTATTGCCAATATGTGCCAGTCGTTTATGCGATAGATTTGTACATTTTACCCCAGCAACATTGGCACAGGTATTTTGAACAGAAAATGTCACTAAATACATTTTGGCAGGCTCTGATGCAACTGTTACAAGTTTATCATGCTTAAAATTTTTGCTACACCTTCTTAAAAAATTACCTTGCATCCATTTGAATCTAGTCATTTGACTGATAAGAGGTTGTGTTGTAGACCAAGGATGATAAGAATACTTCCCAGCTTGATCCCATTGATTTTTCCATCCATCTCAAAAGCCGTACAGAGATCAACTTCTGTCGATTTTAAATTTTTACCAGATTTTGTGAGCTTGATATTCGCAGGACTTGGGAGAGTATTAATATTTGTTAGAAGATGACAATAAGTAGCACAGATCATGTGTTCTGGAGCTCTTGAGTCTAGATACTAGGATGTAGACAAAACAGAATCCACTTCCAAGGACGTGTTGGCTGCCATACTGAACTCTGTTTCTTGAACTTTGGCGACTTGGGCTTTCTTTTCATTTTCACTCTGTTTTTTCTTAAGTTTACGGCATTCGGAGATTACATATCTATATATTTTACAAAATTTGCACTGAAGTTGACTTCGCTGAGTGTTTTGATTAGGACTAATTTGTTGATAAAAAGATTTAATACAAGTTTTCTTTTATAGTTGAAATTTAAATGTCTATAATTTGACCGCTCACTTGTCAACAACAAAGACAGTATGCTGTGCGTTGTGGACAGAAGCTGTCTCAGGAAGGTCTGGAAATGATCTTGCTAGTGCTTTCCAAGCAATTTTGATAAAAGTTGTGTGTGATAATGAAATTCGTCAATTAATCACTTGGAGTAATTCATGCATACCACAGAATCACAGCTCTGCATCTCCTTCTCTATTGTTGATTTTAAGGATGCCTCCAGATATAAGATTGGTGTCAATTAAGTACTCTATCTCTGGACATTCATGTGTCCAGGAGGTCGATAAAGCTCATTGTCAAATAGAAAAGGCCACGAAACAAGCATGAGTTCTATTAACCAGTAAGTTTGATCAGACTCCTCAAAACCGTCAACAGGAAAGCGCCCTTATGCTATATTTCAAATGCAACTAAATTATTTCAAAGACGTATACCATGCTCTAAGACATATAACTTCAAACAAATACCATTCTCCAAAGTAACTTCACATGAATTCACACAATCTCTCTTTGAAGTTAATATAGAACTTCATGTTATTTGGAAAATCGTCCAACCACAGTGGATATAAAATCTAATATTCAAAGGTGAAGAACACCATAGTCTTTATTAGCAGCCGCAGCAGCTGTCACTATTTTTCAATCTGTCATTTAGTAAATGACTCAAAATGTAAGTGACCGAGCTCCATCCATATTTTCAATTCAGCATTACTATAGAATATATGTTTTATTTTAAGAAAAGGTTTAAATAGACTAACAGGTCAATTGAAACTTTGTCATACTGAAGTCGCGAAATGAAGATCTAGGGTGACTGATTGAGAGTGCATTTCCCAAGGTTTTTTAGTAACTAATACTATGGGAATGGCATTAAAAAACGTGAATTTTAAGGCAGGGACCTATGTAACCCGTTAATAAATACGTTATTTATTACGCGCACAGACATCCGCTTATCTATCTTTACTAACTACCAAGGATGAAAGAGGATTTTGTAAGAATGATACCGTTTTTTATATATTATTTAGCTACATATGTGTTTTTTTTAGTTACCGTCATATTAATAACCAATTTAAAGCCACAATAGTGAAAATACGCTTTGTTGTGCGACTTAAAATATAGCCTTATTCATAGAATAATATTAGTTATTATTGATAATATTATTATTCCTTTATTCGTGACTTAAAACAGTACCGCTAGAGCACTCTCTCTCATGTAGTACGAAACCCGGCCGTAAGAGAGTCATGGAAACATTAAAACTACACTAGTATTTAAACAATGTCCACATTGTTTTTGTTATAGTGTATGATAAATGTTTATAATTTATAATAAAATTAATATAGTTCACCATGTTTTGGTATCACAAATATAGAAAAATATACAATTCTTAACGATAACCGTAAAGTTGTTAGAATATAATAAACAAAAATGCTTTATTTCAATGAATTAACGGACATATTTGATGGGTTTACTAAGAAACCTGAGAACTATTTAAGGTAAAGCTACAAATAATTTTTATAGATGGTACTTTATATAGAGACATTCTCTTGGATGGCTGTTTTAACACACATATGAGAGCAGTGGGGTGATTGCCTCCACCTCCCACTTTTGCAAATAATGAAAGAACTACAAATGTAAAACCACATGGATTTTACATTTGCAAAACACTTCAACCTACCCATATAAATGCAAATTTGATTAGGCTAGGTACGGTACTTTAAACTAAAATACCAAGTTTGTTTCGCCATACATCTTTAAGATCAGCAAGAAAGTATTAATGCATGTCAGACCACACAAAATAGAAAGGTTTGTGTCGTTTTCTGGAACTAATTCTCAATTCTGTCTTAAGATTATACTCCCTACAACCATTCTTGGTCATGTCAATAAAAAATAGGGGAAACTATACAATACTTCTCTCAAGATGGAGAGGAAAGCTCGCTGCTAGTTCTCAAATATCTTAACATTGCCTCTTTTAAGCCTCTCCTAAAATTACTGTATTTGTTAGAGGAAGACTAAATCTAGAGCCCTTTTTGATCAATTCTAGTCTAATAGCTCTGCAAAAGAAGGCTACTTAAAAAGTAATTGAAAATGAGCTACTGTCACATTTTCACACTTTTTTTCTATTGCGTTTGAGCTAAATGTTTGCATGGCGTTTTCTCACTTACCATGCAGCCCCCTAAAGTGTTTATCATATACTACCAGTTGCTGACTGATTATAATGCAACCAGAAACATAGGCTATTGTCACACTGATTACAACCTACGCTTGTTGGTAATATTGATAGTTAATTATAACATTGAAGGTGATGATCATACTATGTTTTACAATAACAAGAAAAGTTTTCTTACTATCAATACACACTAGGCCAATACAAGAATTCTATAACTCAAATAATACTCAAAAATATTTTATTTTTTGTTTTATAGTAGGTATTATATATAATTAAAAATTTAATCACCTCAAATCACATAAGTTAAATATTTAAACAAATGAAATAGCTTGTGATAATAAACTGTCCCAGAGTAACCAAACCTGACATTAAAATAGTGTATTTTTTAACACATCATTTTAATCCTTTTAGGCTAGAACTAATTAGGCCGATATTCAAGAAAAATTAAATCCCAACTTATTGATAACCGTATTTACTCATGAAAATGCATTAATTCCTTGCAACCAATATTTGAAGATTGTTGCAATAGATTAAAACAATAAATGGTTGGTTTGTTTGCCAACGATTTATTGTTTAAATTTATGGCAGCAGTCTTCAAATCAATTAAGTTGGGTTTTTCTTTAGTAGAATTTTAATTAGAAGGATTATAATGGTGTTTTTGGAAACACAATATTTTAGTGTCAAGATAACTTATTTTACATGTTGTTGCATGGAAAGCTAGTTTTAGTTAGACTAGGACAATTTAACCCTTTTGCTGCGTATTTAATTTGTACTTATCTCCAGAAATGCTAATTATAGGTCAAAAATTCAAAATCTGAAAATTTGCATGATGATCATGATTATGATTAAATAATGTGATTTTCAACTAGTAATGAATGCATTTTAAATATGAAATTTAGCACAATGTTGTCTATAAATTGCATAATATTATATATTTTATATCAATAAAATTTTATACGTCACATGTTATTTATGTCACATTTTACCCAAATGCAATGTTATTCTGCTATGAGAACCATTCTTTATTTTACTTGCAACCCACAATAGTGTCAAACTAATTGCTAAATAAGGATTTGACATGCCTAATATGGGCCAAGTGTAATAAAAAGAAAATTTTTAAAAGTTAGGTTACATCAACACAACTTGAACAATTTTGTGCTACATTGGTGCTTTTCTCAGCGTAGTGTAGTCTATAAAATCATATATTTGTCTTAGGCATGATTTTCAAAATAGGAAATAGGTCAAGAACAAAAATAAAACAGCAATCCATTAATCCCTCAACAATGTTTTCCACCACATAAATATTGCACGTGTGCTACAAGTAATTAAATGAGGAAGTAAACAAGCGCTACTACTGTTATGATTTAGCAGCTGGTGACTGACAGTTCTCGAAATTAAAAACCAGATGTCAAAGGCGCACGTGCTTGCAAGTATGAAAAATTCAGCGTTCTAACACTCTTGTGGCTATTTCCGACTGTTGCAGCAAAGGTAGATAAAGTTTACACGTCGTGGGGTAAAGTCGATTTCCGCAGTCAATGGCTATAATGCTGAGATCGGATATATCTGATTAACGCAGCAAAAGGGTTAAGTTAGGCCAAACTTATAATCATATTATCAAAACCTATATGTTGAAATAGATTGAACAAGATTCATGAAAATGCTCTCATAAAATATTTAATTTATTGGGCTTATTTTTTAAATTTCAGTGTTCAAGATAAAGTTGCAGCAGATGTTACCAATTTCATTAAGAGACTTTACGACCATACCAAATCTGAGGAGGAAACTCTGTCTAGGGAGGCGCTTCCAGAGTTGATAGTTAAAGACTTTGACGAAGAACAAATTTGGCAAGAGCTCGAACTCCAAAATGAGGAGAAAAGTACCAAATTCATCAGAGATGTAGCCCATATGGTAGCGCTGAAAAACAAACTTGTGTTTCCTATAGAAGAACTGGTTGAGCGGGAGGGAAGCGAAGATGAACATGGCAGGGAAGAGTCAGAGAGTGACCAAAGTGAAAAGCTGGAAACAAGAAAACAAATTCCCGATAAGGACACCTTGAATGTTGCCCGTAAAAAGGCCGATCATTCAAAAAAACGAACGAAAGGTCTGTAAGTTGTTTCACCTATAATGCAGGGGAAGATGGGAGACACTGGTAAACAAATTGATAGTATAATAATATGTTACAAGGAAAGTTTTATATTTTGAATCTTTAGGCTGCTAGTAAAATATGATAAGCTAGAAAGAACCATTACAAAAATTACCTTTCATAAATTCAAATGTCAATTTTGATTTAGAGTAGCCTATCAATATTGACTAAAAAAAGTTTATAAGCTATTTTCTAAACTTTCTTTGCAAAATTGCTTTCTTACTATAGTTTTTTCCCATATGGTTTAATTTCTTCAAACCGTAATCAAATCTGTTTCAGATAACAAAATTCCTTTTCTAAACCTCAAGGTAAAAATAAACAAATTTTTAGCTGGGAGGAAAAATATAGCTTCCAATTAATAAGTTTCCTTCTTAATTGCATACTTACCCACCTCGGTGGCGTAGTTGGCTAATGCGCTAGTCGTGTTGAGCTCGACTGCCGAGGACGAGGATATCGAGGTTCGAATCTCGGTCGGGTGAACTGGGGGTGGTTTTTCTTAAATGGTTTTCCACTCTCCCTCCACACAAATGCGGGTTCACTTCCTCTAAATTCAACCTTCCCAATTTCTAATCCATTAGCGGAATTAGTACTTAAGCTTATAACCCGAACGGGTAGTAAGACGTGGTGCTAAATAATAATAATAATAAGTTTCTCAACCGTCCACAGTAAATTTTTCTTGAAAATAGACTTTCCAAGCTGTGTTAATTTCAAAGAATATCTGGCTGATACTGTAAGTTACAGTATATATGATATAAGGCCATACTGTTCAACTGGTCTATGAACCAAGAACATGAGAACTTCACTGAATGTTTTGTGAACTGAGGCGTTAACAGGAATTAAATGAATGCCCCCCACTTTTCAGAGTTGTTTAAATGTTAAAACGTTTACAGTATCACATATAGACTGAGCTGTGCTCTAGTTCAACATTTTAGCTCAGTTGGTAGCATGTCTGTCTACTGAGCTAAAGGTCTTGGGTTAGATTACCTGCATAGCCAAAAAATGTGTCTTTGGTGAAATATGGGTCTCCCTTTTCATAGTGATGAATTAATAAAAGCAGGGGGCTGGATGTTGTGTCTGTTTTAGATTTAAGTTAGTTTTTAAATCATGTAGGCCTACTGATATAATCACTCTGTTAAGAAAGTGCACGTTAAATATCTCAAATAAATTGTTAAAAAAAAAGCTATTTTCTAATGCATTTGTGTTAAATTTGTTTGATAATAAGGGCCATATCGAAAATTGAAAATACTTAGGGGCTGCATTTTACAAAATTCTAGCTATTACAAAAATAAAATTAGTAAAAAAAAATATTTCGACTTTTTAGTTTTTCCCAGAAATTTGAAACTTTTTATTTTTGCATCAAAGGTTTGAGTGTTAAGTTTTAAATACTATGTTTTAAGTCACTTTCATAAAAGAAAACATCTTTTCACGCGGTTATGTACGATCAAACGTTGCACATAGCTGTTTTTCAAATTTAACCATTCTTGGGAATCGATCAATGGCGAGTAAAAAAAATAAAAAATGGTGCACCAAATTCTATTTCTATATTTAACGTACTTAAATAAAGACCAATTTCCAAATTAAGTATTTCCACACTGTTTATAATAAGATTTTGTATGTTGGGTCATCACATGTCTGCAGGCCGCACAGAAGCACGGAGTATAGGCGTCATGCGACCTCTCGGCTGCAAAGTTTGACATGTCTGGTCTAGAGTATGTGTAGGTCTACAGCTCAGAATTTGACAGACAAAACTCCTTTGGCAGGTTTTTGTTTGAAGTAAAATTCTGTTTTAATTTTAATAACAAAAAAATATTAATACGTACCGGTAATCGGACATTTAAAACAAGCTGTAGTCAACTTTTAGTATTTGACCAACCACAACAAATTATCTGACCACATTGTCTAAGGTGTCACTCTCGCAATGTACCAGACTTTCGATGATGGGGAGATAGGGGTTTGAATCTTGGTCAGGTGTACTGAGGGTGGTTTTCCCTAAATGGCTTTCCACTCTTCCTCCACACATATGCGGGTTCACTTTCTCTAAATTCAACCTTCCTCATCTCTAAATAATTACCATAATTAGTACACATGCGTTTAACCTGAAGAGGTAGTAAGACTTGTTTTTTCCCTACTTTGTCTTACTGCTTGTCCTGACTAACTGAGTAGACCTATTCACACTAATGGGGTAGAGATGAGGATGTTCGAACTGATAGAAAATGTACCCCCGTTTTTGTGTAGGTAAAGTGGGATAAACACCCTCACTACATCTGACCAGAATTCAAATCTCGACCTCCCCATCATCGAAAACCCAGTCTTCCATAAGAGTGACTCCTTTTACCTCGCAACTACTAATGCATACTTTTCTGTTGCTCTTGCATTTAGTAAGACAACATTACATTATGAATTGGTCCTTCAATATTTTTTTCTATCACACCTGTTAGGGTTATATGCATATAATATATAATTACTATAATGGGGTAGGTATGAGGGAGAAAGCACTTTAGAGGTAATCTACACGCATTTTCTTATAAGGAATGTGAAAAACCATTTAGGAAAAACCACTCTCACTAGACCTGATCGAGATTCAAACCTTGGTCTTCCTGCTATCAGCAAATATCTCTCACGTTTATCTTTTCTTTTTTTTTAATGTTTCAGGAAGAAGCTCAGTTGTGGATGATCAGTTCTTCAAGTTAGGAGATCTGGAGAAGTTCCTTGACAATGAAGACAAAAAGGAAGGGCGGTTGCAAAAGAAAAAGAAAACATTGGAAGGTGACAGCAGCGAAGACAGCGACGACACTATCGACTACTTTCAAGACATTCCATCCGAGGATGAGTCAGACAATGAAAATGTTTGTTTCTAGTTTATTTTCTTACATCCATTACTCTTTCCTGCTTGTGGCCTGGGTCAGTTTTTTTATTCATTCTCCACTACCGGCTTGCTAGGCCTGCCGTAGTTTCATATGCCTTATAATATAACTTAAGACTAGGACAGGCACAACATTCAGTCCCCGGCCGTTAAGTCATCATTGTGAAAGGGTAAACCCACATTTCACCAATGACAAATTTTTCGGCCATGCTGGGAATCGAACCCAGGATTCTTAGCTCAGTAGACAAACATGCTACCGACCGACTGAGCTAAGATGTCGGATTCCTTTATATCTTCTGTCTATCATAACTTTCACTACTGTTCAAAGCAGGGATTACTTTTTTATTTTGGCACCGCATCTTATTATGCATTCGGGGTTTTCCGCTCAAGTACTAATTACGCTATTGGGTTAGGAATTGGGAAGGTTGCATTTAAATGAAGTGAACTCACATTTGCACAGAGTGAGAGTGGAAAACCATTTAGTAAAAATCACCCTCAGTTCACCTGACAGAGAATTGAACCTCAATCTCCCCATCCTCGACAGTTTAGCTTAACAAGAAACTAGCGCACTAGCTAACCATGCCACCGAGTGCAGGTAGCGGAGTTTAATGTTGCAATAATAAATACTGGAAAATGGATTTATTGCTAGAAAAAAAAGTTGAAACTATTACTATAATCTATATAATAATATTTTCATGTGTCTTTTTACATTCAAATTCACTCTATTTTTAGGTGGAAGCAGAGGGCAATAGATTGCACTATTCTGACTTCTTTGACGACCCCGATGTTTCTGACAGTGAACATGACAGCGGCAATGGCGGTGAGGCTGATGACGATGATAACGACGGCAATTTCGGTGGAAATAAAGAAACTGAGGTAAACGACGAAGATGAAGAAATGAGTGACAGTGAAAATGAAGATAAAGGATATGAAAGCAAAAAGAAAGTCAGGTGGGTGCCGATTTAAATGGAAAGACTGCATAAAAATACGAATGAATAGGCCTTTACTACTTTAAAAAGTCCAAACATATTATGTAGTAATTTATTTGCAATTTCTTATCTAATAAAAATATTGTGATCACAAATTACTCAGGCCTTGAGATTATGATGAATCTTTATGTTTTATATACCCCTGAACCCATAAAAATGGGTTTCCCAATCTTATCTTTGTCTTATCTGTCCAGGAAGCTACAGCTGAAATAGTTTGACAGATTTATTTTAAACTTATTATATAGGAAAGATGGATAGATAAATATAAACAGGAATAAACACAATAAGATATTTACAATGAAAAGAAGAACATATTTCACACTTATCATTACTGTCGCAGGACAAAGTTGCATTGGATGCCTCTTTAAAAAAATCGATTGCTAACCTCCAATCCCTCGACCTTACCTTCTTCCAAATATGTATAGCAAAATATTTCAAAAAATCAAAATAGGCTTTCCTTATATTCCTTCTGTTCTATATGTTATTTGTTCCTTTTACATGTTCTCATCTAAGTATCCTGTCACTCTTTACCAATTTCCTTTTTCTCTCTTTAGTGATTTTTTTGGTTTCCTTTTTTATAGGAAGCTGGGTTTTGCCTTTCACACTCCTCCCTGATGCGTTCCGATAGAATGAAATCTAGGTTAGGGGATTGGGCGGTGACGATCGATTTTCTTAAATAGGCAGCCATTACCTATTTGTCCAGTGGCAGCAATGTAAAGTGTGAACTGTGTTCTCCCTTTCATCGTTAAAGCCATATTGTGTTTATTCCTTTTTATATGTTTTCTATCCACCTTTACTGTACCAGTACCTTCTTCTAAATACATACAACAAACATTATGTATATATATAAAAATATATATACACACACACACATACACACATACATACACATGTAAAGTGATCTAGATTTTATTCTAGTTTTGATTCTAAACCTCAAATTAATGCTAGTTTACTGATGAATGATTTTTAAAAACTAAGAATTTTGGTAAAAAATTACTCTTTACAATTTTTTTAAAACTCAATATCTGGTTAGTGTCTTTTGTGATAAAAAAAACACTATACTTTCTTTTTGGAGAAAAATTTGCTAGAAGGTGATTAAGTGAACACTTACTCTAGAAAATGATTTGAATATTTTTATTTAAAATTCATTTATTAAGAGTATTTTATTTGATTAACAAGATAATATTTTAGTTTTTTCCTAGGAAAACCTATAAACTATTTTTTAAGTCATTGCTCAGATATAGTAAAAAGAAACTTATTCAAAAAAATTTCTTTGCGGTCAACAGTGATTATTTTTTTAGCACCTCGTCTCACTAACGGTTTAGCCTATACGCCTATGTAATAAATACACTAATGTGCTCGGAATCAGGAAGGTTGTATTTAGAGGAAGTGTACTCACATTTGCATCGAAGGAGAAGGGAAAAGGAATAACCATCCTCAGTACACCCGACCGAGATCGAACCCCATCTTCAGCAGTTTAGTCTTTTGCAAGAACGATACCTTAAACCATATGGCCAGGGAAGCGGGTAACATTGATCTCAATCTACTATATTATTGTTGTTTTATAAGTAGGTAACATAACTTGACAAATGAATATTTAAAAAAAATCTTTTAACTTTTGTAACAAACAAAAAAGGTTACTTCTTAACTAAATTTGACTTAATATGGGCTTCTTACAGTTAGTTTAAGATTAAAAAAAGCACCATTTATTATTACAGATTTGACTTTGGTAAGTCTTCCGGCAGTGACAGTGAAAATGAGGTCTCGAACGATGAAGAAGCCAAGACTGTCGAGAAGTTGAAAGCATCAGAGTCCAAATCTAACTTTGAGACCCGCCAAGAGCGGCTAAAGACGAAAATAAGTCATCTGGAGGAGAAGTCATTGTCGGATAAACCCTGGCAGTTGAAAGGGGAGGTTTCGGCTACCACCCGCCCTCAGAACTCCCTGCTGGAGGAGGCCCTGGAGTTTGATTTGACCACTCGACCAGGTATGATCAAGGGGGCCTTAGGTTATTTTTAATCTCGGAATGCAAGGCCAGATTGTGAAACAAGAACCTTTCAAATCAGTGACATAGCTACTGATAGAGATATGTGGAGGGTAAGGGGGGGGGGGGTAAGGGG